>JACXGM010008862.1:0-28340 GCA_016801145.1 Umbra pygmaea | reverse complement strand
TTAGTGAAAATAATTCATTTATTTGAAATACACTTCAGGTTCTCGTTAATCGCTTTCTATGACTATAGCAGTAACCTCAGTCAACACCGCATTTTCCTTTAAAAATCGACGCCTGATTTTAAGCTTCCAAATAAAACAAATAAGCGTTTGGCCTGCACCTGAGACCTGAGCGTCTTTATTTTTTCTCAGAGAAAATCATGTTCTTGGCCGGATTTCGCTTATCCATGTCGTAAATTCTAAGGGCGAGGCCTCTAAACCTTGCATAAATATGGGCGTGATATTTAAATTACGATGGAATTTCAACCGTCTGATTTATCAACACCCGTTCATTCGTACGCTGGAATTGGAGTGATACAAATTTTTTGTAAATCACACGTGAGTCTGGTCGTAAGATGATTTCTGCGCTCAGATCTACACTGGTTTCTACGCACGTTTGATAAATGAGGGCCAATGTTTCTATATATATATATATATATATATATATATGAGTGAGTGTATACAACTGTGTTTTTGCAATGTAGAATTAAGTCACATGCATAGCTTTGTCAAATGGAAAACAACAGATTGTAGGCCAGTAGTCTACTCACCATAGAACAACTTGAACACTGAGAACCATGACACATATTACAGTAATCAGGTACAGAGGGCTATACTGGTGGCAGTGGTATACTGGTGCCTTATAGCTTAAGTATATTTTTTATCACTCACCTCAGCATCCAATCTACTGTAACTCAAATTAAAAGTCCACACATACCTTTGAAAATTTGTCTTTCAAAACATGGTATATTGCTTCACGTTTCTAAAACAATTTGACAGATTGTTGACAACCCGAGTCGGACCTGGTAAGAAAGGATCCCGAATCTTTCGCCTGTAAAACAATAAGAACATAACTCAGTTATAGAATTTATTATTTATGGCAGACGAGCTTATGGAAGGAATTGATGTTTATATGCATTGTAAGCACTTTAATTTTTCATCACTGAAATAAAACATAGCATACCTGTTGAAATGAAGTGCAGTAATATAACCATCATTAGCATGCTCACCTCTAGCCAAGAAGTGCAGTGTTTATTACTGCATTCCCCAACGGAGATGCAGTCCCGGTAATGTAGTTTGTTTTCCGTGTTAAAATTGGACTGAGAAGTTGCTTCAGGTGTCAGTTCTTTAACCAACAAAAGACAGAGGGCTTTCAATGCCAGTACAGTTTGCGAGTCTTCGTCGGACATTGTTCTTGATGAGTGTGATTAAAATTACGACCATTGAGAATATAGTCTTGCCCGGTACCATACAGTTTCAGGGCACCTGAAAAAAGGCCAACCAAGACCAACGCACCACGACTGTGAGGGACACACCGAACAGGCTAGAGCGACGGTCGGTCACCGTTGGCCCAACTAGTACAAACGCCCAACGATCTTGTTGGTGTGTCCGAGGCTTAACAATCCGTAGAGTCCCACAGTTGCTATGCAAGAACAAGAGTGTCCACACATTCTGGACTGATACTGGTGTGCCTCTCCTAAATTAATCTTCCAGTAACACTGAATTTGTGATTTCCACGGCAACAAAGTGTATGGGGGAAGCCTTCTTCTCTTATATTATTGGTGGTTGTCATTGACATAAGAACTTCATGCATTACAGGCACCAACTGTTACGGGTGTGTGGAGCACGTCATTCACTTACCCAGCCACACCAAAGCAAACATGAGAGCATAAAGAGATGACAAATAGAATTGATTTCAGAATTAAAATAAATATTTTATTTATATAAACGGTATATTTGTGTAAAGTTGTGTATCATAATGTTATTGCAATTCCTTGTCCCGCCCGCTCCCGAGATTAATAGTGATTTTGTTTCCCATCCCGCGGGATTCCCGAAAAAATTTCAGCCTCTAGCACACAGTGAGACCTTGCTGTTAACTCAATGTAAGCCTTACCCAAATCATTTTCTCGGGCAAATAAAGGATACAAAAAAGGACACTTCGCAGCCAACCCTTCCCCAGAATTCATAGCGCACCGGTGACAACGCAATTGTATTCAAAGAAAATAGCTGGTGCTAATAGCGTGGTGGCCGAGGAATTCACATATAAATGTAAGTTTTTCTTTGTTTTTTATTTTAATGCTTTAACTGTGTGAAAACAAAACAGGGTTAAAACCATAGATTCTATAATTACTGGATATAACCATGTGTGAAATCACCCATTGGTTTGCGAAGATCTGATTTGGGTCATCGAATACATCTTGGTTGAGGATGTGATGATTTTAGACGAGAGGGAGGAGTAATATTGGTATCTAACTGATATTAATTGGGATGCTAACAAAAAACAGTATTAAAACGAAATGCAAAACAAAATGTAATGTTACTTACCGGAAAAACTGAACGGCCAATAGCCTCGCCCTAAACGCCCCTTTTCTTTATCGCCAATTTTAAAATCAACGAGACCATAATAAAAAAAACGATAAATTACCGAAGGCTTAAATCTAGCGATTGCGATCATATAATCATTATGAAAATTATTATTACCTCAGTAAATCAAGTATATTATGTCTCTCATTCTCATTGACTATTACTGAGACCAAGCTCTTTTGCAACCAGGCGTATTGCCCCCAGCTGGAATTCAGATAGAATGCAGGTTTAACGCACTTCCTAATTTGCATCATTTTGCCAAACCGGATGCTCACCCTGTGGTTAAAACTTGTTAACCCATTGGACCCGCCTCTCGCTTTGCTTCTTCCTGTAGCTGTATTCTGCTAGCAACACTAACGATGTCATAAGTTCGGTATTATGATAAAATCTTAAAAAATAAAAGGCTGAATGTAAATGCATATCAAAGTGTATAATTCCTCCAGTAACATAAATAAAATAAATATGAACAATTCAGGCTCCATAGTTACTTAACATTTCACAAATGTCATGTAGGATGGCAGCTGTCCTCTCGCACCATTAGCTAGGCGGTAATTGGGAACACCTGGTGGCTCAATTCTGTTATCCAATGATGGCTACATTCGCAGACTCGCGAATGTAGCCTACGTTCTTGTAGGCTACGTTCTTCAAAGGATGCAGCCTTCACATTGAGACACAGCTATTCTCTGTTAAAACACTTCACAGTCTATGGACGTTCTAGAGCGTCAAGCGTGATTATCTCGCAAACCTTACATGATTTACCGTTGGAAAAGAATGAGTGACACTCATCCCTGTGTGTTAAACACAGACAGAACTATCTTCCTTTAAACGTACAATATGTAGTTTTTGGCCATTAGGGGTCTCTCAATCAAAACAACAGCAAAAGATGTACTTGGATGATGTCGGGAAGTAGCGTGGGATCATCGGTTTTGTTATCGTCGTCAATAACAACCTTCCAATCTAGCGTCTCCGGCAGAAAAAAATGTTAACTGACAAAGTAATGTATTGTTAAAAATATTATAACTTTATTCACGTTATGTTTTTGGTGGTTCCCTAGAACTTAGAACAACTAGAGGAGTCAAAAGTTGTATGACGCCATTGACGGAAGACAAAATGAAACGTCCCGTGTATTCAAATTATATTACAAATTTCTCTGGGTTTGAAAGTTAGTGGAAACATTTAGGATAATGTAAGTACACAACTAAGAAATATAATATATAAAGTGTCTTTTGTTATTGTTTTGGAAAACTACATATTGTACCTTTAAAGTAGTTCATGTTTTTTTTACTTGTTTGTATGGCCTCCAAACTTTGCACACTGGTCCAGGAGCCCTGGGTGCTTGACAATATGCATTAAAAAGCCTTATTCATCATGGTTAACATGTTTCTACACATAAAAACAACAAAATATACATATGTTCTTTAGTTTTTTTAGGATAAATATTTAATAAAACATAAAATTCAATGACCCAGGATGTTGTAGCTATGGGTCTGCTTTGTGCCAGGCAGACCTAAAACTCCTTTGACCTTGAAGGTTGATGTGAGCGGAACTGCTAGCATTAATGAGGAGTCTGCAGCTACTCTACCAACCTTAACGATAACTTACTCAATGACACAAAAACACTTTTTTCCCCCACTTGAAGCACTGTTCTGGAGTATATGCAAGTTGCCATTACCAACACTGAGGCAGCAGACTTTGCGAAAATTAGGATTTGTGACAAACTGTTGACCACCACTGTATATTAGCACACAATACCATCAACAAAAATAGTAACTAGAGCCTTTCAAGCTAGAAAAAATTAAATGTAACCGGTTCATCATCCAACCAATCCATTTATCCACCTTTACATTTCATCCAAATATAATCAGGCATTACTCACTCCATATCATCAAACAAGCTAGAAAGCAGTTTTTCTATTTGTTTATTAATTGACAAGTTCTCTGATCACACTTTACAGATAGGGAAAAACAAAACAATTAAAAAATATATTTTAATAAAAAATGGACATTTAAAAGCAGGAGTTCTGTCCCTATTGGGTCCATTGTAAACCAAAGGTAGTCAGTGACCCAGTCCCAAATGGAACCATAGAACCTTCACTGAGACAGATCTGAAAGGATTCCATTAAAAAGATTAAACTTCTGAGCCAGAAATATTGAAATATTCCATTACTCCCCCCCGTTAGCGGCCATCTTGTTGGACTCCTCCTTCCCCGTCAACATCCTCTTGCTGATACCACTGAAATACTTCTCCCTGAATGCATTGTGGCCTCGGTAGGGGCTGAACTGAGGGTCTGATAGGTCGGCCAGAGCATCAGTCTCCTTCAGATAGAAAAAACACAGTTTAGCACACATGCTTTATAGAATTCATAGAATCATTATTTTCCTTTGCTGAGTAAAACCACTTCGACATCAACATAAACAAACACATGAAGTCATGAAAATGTCTTTGAACGAGGTGGAAGAAGACAGAAACCAGAAACACATCTGCCAGTTATCCAATCAAATTAAATCAAGCACAGTGTAAATTGTATAGCCTAAATATTTCCATCATAAGCTCAGTTCTATTGTAATAATAACGTAATAATTAGCAAATCTCTGGTCGGGGCTGTGGCCAGGTCATTAGACAATGTGTTTGGGTGGCTAGTAGGCGGTGTGACAGGTAGACTTGGAGGAAATGATGGACTAATGAGGAAAAATATAATTTGCATTTGGAAAAACAGCCAACTACTAGCCAACCTATTAGCATCTCCCTCTAGTGGCCTGGTTAGGTGTCTCTGTAACATAGGTAGGTCGAGCATCGCAACTGAAACATCAGGGTTTGCAGGTTTGATTCCCATCGGTGCCATCATTCCAAAGTAAGAAGATATATGCATTCTGTTGCTAAGTTGCTGAGTATAAAGTTATTCGCATGAAAATATAACCTAGGAATGTTGTTCTTCATTCTGTAGTTTCCAAACAGCAGAAATATTTAATGAAAATATAACTGAGAAATTTTGTTCTTCATTCCCATGAATGAAGCAGAATGATTTAATAGCAAAAATAGATTTTTTTCAATCTATTGGTAGTTGTTGACAAGCCGAGAATTTACACTCCTGAACTCTTCACAATACATCAATTAATAGAAACGCACCTGAACTTAAAACGTTTAGTGGTATGACTGAGATACCCCAGCATCACTTTCAAACAGAAATGGAACACTTTCTCTAGTTCTCTACCTGTGATTGGATAAATAGCCATTTTAGTTTAGCCTAAACTTAGAGCCAAGATCATATCAGAACACATGGAGGAGAGGGAGAAGGGCCAAGTTTTCATAGCCCAAGCAGGAATAGCTGCCTTGATTTGTTACCAGCCTCTGAGGAAAAAGCCTTTGAAAAGACCAGGCAGAGAAATGCTGGAGAGAACCAGCCAGGAGAATTCTATGGAAATCTGACATCTATATATAGCAACAAGCTATAGAATATGTTCCAGGTTTTAGAGAACGAACCTGGGAGTCTAAGACACATGCCAGTCAGTACACATGAAGAGGCAGCGTGTGTGTGAGTTTGCATGCGTACGTGCAGGCGCAAGCTCTTTATGGGAACAATTTGGGGTTTTGTGAAGTAAAGTGGTTGTCAAATCCCAAGATGGATTATTTTCCATACAATGTGTGATTAAGTTACTTAAGTGCTGTATAAAAAATAAACCAATCACATCCAGATGGTGAGGTTTACTCCAGATAGATGGAAGCACCATCAGCATCCCCTTTAACTGGAAGTGCATTATTGTCTGTGTACATTTATTGAAGCACCACCGGCATCCCCTTTAACTGTGTTACTGTCTGTGTACGTTTAATAAAGAACCAATTGCATCCCCTTTAACTGTGTTACTGTCTGTGTACGTTTAATGAAGAACCATCTGCATCCCCTTTAACTGTGTTACTGTCTGTGTACGTTTAATAAAGAACCAATTGCATCCCCTTTAACTGTGTTACTGTCTGTGTACGTTTAATGAAGAACCATCTGCATCCCCTTTAACTGTGTTACTGTCTGTGTACGTTTAATAAAGAACCATCTGCATCCCCTTTAACTGTGTTACTGTCTGTGTACGTTTAATGAAGAACCATCTGCAGCCCCTTTAACTGTGTTACTGTCTGTGTATGTTTAATGAAGAACCATCTGCATCCCCTTTAACTGTGTTACTGTCTGTGTACGTTTAATGAAGAACCATCTGCATCCCCTTTAACTGTGTTACTGTCTGTGTACGTTTAATAAAGAACCATCTGCATCCCGTTTAACTAACTATGTTACTGTCTGTGTACATTTAATAAAGAACCATCTGCATCCCATTTAAATAACTATGTTACTGTCTGTGTACGTTTAATAAAGAACCGTCTGCATCCCGTTTAAATAACTATGTTACTGTCTGTGTACGTTTAATAAAGAACCATCTGCATCCCGTTTAACTAACTATGTTACTGTCTGTGTACATTTAATAAAGAACCATCTGCATCCCGTTTAAATAACTATGTTACTGTCTGTGTACGTTTAATAAAGAACCATCTGCATCCCGTTTAAATAACTAAGTTACTGTCTGTGTATGTTTAATAAAGAACCATCTGCATCCCATTTAACTAACTGTGTTACTGTCTGTGTACGTTTAATAAAGAACCATCTGCATCCCGTTTAACTAACTATGTTACTGTCTGTGTACATTTAATAAAGAACCATCTGCATCCCGTTTAAATAACTATGTTACTGTCTGTGTACGTTTAATAAAGAACCATCTGCATCACATTTAACTAACTGTGTTACTGTCTGTGTACGTTTAATAAAGAACCATCTGCATCCCGTTTAAACATGCAATATGTAATTTTTGGCCGCCAGGGGGCTCTCAATCAAAACAATAGCAAAAGATGTACTTGGATGACGTCGGGAGGTTGCGTGGGATCATGGGTTTTGTTATTGTCGTCAATGACAACCTTCTAATCTAGCATCTCCGGCAGAAAAAAATGTTCAACGACAAAGTAATATATTGTTAAAAAATTATAACTTTATTCACGTTATGTTTGGCAGCTCCCTGGATCTTATAACAACTAGAGCAATCACAGGTTATATAACGCCATTTACGGGCGACAAAATGAAACGTCCCGTGTCTTCAAATTATATTACAAATTTCTCTGGATTTAAAAGTTAGTGGAAACATTTAGGATAATGTAAGTACACAACTAAGAAATATATATAATATATGTATAGTGATGTTTGCTTTTAATGCAAAGTATTTATTTTGTTGTTGTTTTGATTGATATTACATATTGTACCTTTAACTAACTATGTTACTGTCTGTGTACATTTAATAAAGAACCATCTGCATCCCCTTTAATTAACTGTGTTACTGTCTGTGTACGTTTAATAAAGAACCATCTGCATCCTGTTTAACTAACTATGTTACAGTCTGTGTACGTTAAATATGGAACCATCTGCATCCCATTTAACTAACTGTGTTACTGTCTGTGTACGTTAAATAAAGAACCATCTGCATCCTGTTTAACTAACTATGTTACTGTCTGTGTACGTTTAATAAAGAACCATCTGCATCCTGTTTAACTAACTATGTTACTGTCTGTGTACGTTAAATATGGAACCATCTGCATCCCGTTTAAATAACTATGTTACTGTTTGTGTACGTTAAATAAAGAAGCATCTACATCCCATTTAACTAACTGTGTTACTGTTTGTGTACATTTAATAAAGAACCATCTGCATCCCATTTAACTAACTATGTTACTGTCTGTGTACGTTAAATAAAGAATCATCTGCATCCCGTTTAACTAACTATGTTACGGTCTGTGTACGTTTAATGAAGAACCATCTGCATCCCCTTTACCCCAAGATGCAAAAACAAGTTTGTAAAGACATTCACACACAGGCTAAATGAGCAAGTACACAAAGACTATGAAGGCCACACCCACCTCTGGCTCCTTGATCTTCTCCATGGTGATCAGACGTCTGGAAGTGTGGCTGGAGAGGGTCTGCTCACAGTTACTGACCAGTCTGAGACAAGGGTGGAGGGGAACCATCTCTTCACAGTACCTAGATACACACACACACCTTAACCATGGTCTGGTACAGTACAGCACAATGCAAGGAGACTACAAATAAACCTGAAGAATCTCCCCTATATCTCATCATATCAGTGGATCTAAGCTCCAACAAAAAAGAGGCGCTGTCCACAAGTGACGCCACCAACACAGAGCCATGCCAACAGGGCCGTCCATTTATCAGTTTTGCTGATTCCGTCCACACAACACTATTACAATGACAGCCCATTGTATTACAAAGGGCTCAGCCAGCTCTGTATCCCTGCTCAAAGCAGAACAGCTGAGCACCAGTGGATCCAGTGGACTTCCATCCTTGTTAAAACATCTGTGCAGATGTTCTGTAGTCAGGTCAGCCTCATCTGCAGATGTGTTTCAGACTAGCCCATGTATTCTACCTTCACTACAAGGCTTCTGCAGTTCAACTAGGTCCTGCTGTTGGGGCAGCACAGGGGGGTTGTAAACTTGATGATGTTGATGAGCCCTTACACCCACCATGGGGGTTGAAACCATATCTGCTTCCTGTTAACCGTGCACTCTGCTTCATTAGCGCCTAGCCACGTCTTGGATGATGGATTTAGCCTCAAAGATAATGAGTCTGTTTCCTGCCAAAGTTCTGAAATAAAAAGGAAATGGCAACAGACCATACCTTAAATACAGCATCACAGAGCGGACAGAAAGACAGCGAGAAATAAAGAAAGACTAACAAGCTTCAGGAGCCAAGAGTTCATTGAAACAATACCAGGCTACTGGAGGCACGGGCCAAGGCCGGGCTTGTCATTAGAACCAAAAAATGTTTTAATTGGCCGGCTGGGTGGGGGCCTCATCAACAAGGCCTTTGACCAGTTTTAGGGGAACCCATACGGTTGTTATGAGTCCATCATCATCAAAACAACAAAACAGCAACAACAAAGAATATCAGTTTTCCTACAACAGCTGCCCTCTAACTCTGTGTGACACCAGTGTTTATAAACAAGCATGTTGCCACAGTCCTTAGAGCACTGACTATGCTCCTGTCCCAAATCACCTGCTGTCATTGGTGAATAGCGACATCTAGAGGTGGAATATAATATAAACACACAAAGGGACATGAATACAAAAGTGTACCATATATATTACATTTGTTACCCCCCACCATCCCATAGAAACTGGATCCAATCAAGGTTCCAATGATAAAACCATAAAATATCACTGTTATTGAGATTTATTTTTAGTAAAACAAAGGATTAATATAACATCATTTCATGAACGCCACACACACATATTTGGTGATGTAACATTACAGCATTCCTTCATGAAATGACCAGTCGCATACAAGCAACATTGATGCAAACATAGCTGCCTTCACGCATTTTCACAGAAATCACTAAGCAATAGCCAAGTAGGAGAAAGTGTGGCTCTGAGCTTTAAGAGGCACAAAGAGCATTGGCCAAACTCACACAAACAAATACAGTGGGATTCAGTGGCCAGTTTACAAGTTACACAAAAACCTTTTGCTTGCTACATAAAGAAGACATGAATACAAGCATTCAGTTACTGTTCAATTACATTTTACAATGAGCAAAGCAAATTACCTAAATAACTTTAAATGCAGTATGATTGATTGTTCCAGGTGCACCAATTCAGGAATCTAAGAGTTTGTTGTCCTACTGAGTATTTCTAAGCACAACAGAGTCAATAGTGTACAAATAAAGAACATTTGGTCATCCACAGTCAGAGTTCTTTTTTAGTATTCGGAAGGTTGCCAGTTCGATTCCCGACTGTGCCAACCTGTACCTACCCTAAGTTGCTCCAGGGGAATGTCCCTGTTCTCACTGTAAGTCGCTCTGAATAAGAGCGTCCTCTAAATGACTAAAATGTTAATGTAAAATGTACATGTAAAGAATGGTGCCATCCAACAGGCTTATGGCAGACAGGCCAATAACATTGACGTACCACAGGGGGGCGCTGAGCTAATCACCACATTGAGTTCCTGTCCTATCAGCTTAAAACAAGAAGCTATATATAAACTATACTATTGAGGACTGGAAAAGTCTGACTTGGTCCAACAAATACCAGTTTGAATCCTTTGTTCTCACTTGTGGACTCACCCGACAGGTTTTCAATAAAATTTAGGTCAGAGTAAATGTAGACCACTGCATAAGCTGGATTCTGTGGTTAGTGAGACATTTCGCATGGATTTACAGTAATGCTTTGTATCATTGTTTTCCTCATTGTTTTTTATTGTTTTCATCCAACATCGATAGTACCTGACAGGGTCCATGATATTGTGTAACAAACATTCCCTGGACCGTTGGTACCAAAAAAGCCCCAAAAAACACATTTCCACCAGCACACTTGATTATATGGATTTGCAAAACACTGTACATCTCCAAGTCCATTTGGACACCTACACACTGACCACCACCAGGCCCATGGCTGGGGGACTTTATACTACCAATAACAGGATGTATTGATAGGAAACAAGACGACAGATAATGACACTCATTATGGGGAAACGCACACAGAGAAACATACTTTAGTACACATCTTATAATGTGGTGTTAACCTGACTGACTAGAGAACAGATGTTGAAAGCAGTCCACACAGGCCTGATTGTTCAGTCCTCCCTACATTATTTATTCATTAAAAACACCAATTAGTAGGGAACAATGCTCATCCAACAAGGAAGATTTTAGTCAGATCATGTACAGGATGATTACGCTCACCAACTATACTTCCGTGAATGAATTTACAGGCACCCTATCTGCATACAAGGAGTCGCTGGAGAGCGACGTGACAAGGTAGATTATTCAAGTTATCTATCCCAAATCCTGGGCAGCGCTATGCCAATTTGCACTGCCTCGTTCTGGAGGTCCGGGGAGAGCCGGAGAACCCATAGTCAGGCTCGATCCACTGACTATCATGACATTCGCTGTCCTATAATGCTACGACTTAGTCAACTATGCCACGCAGACTCCCCTAGATGGTCTTATTTGGAAGATGTTACACTGATACTTGAGTTATTAGGCAACATACTACATGTGAGTTCTTTTTTAGTATACACGGGCGCAGATGGCTCAGTGGGTAGGGAGTCTGACTTGTAGTCCGAAGGTTGCCAGTTCGATTCCCGACTGAGCCAAATGTCGTTGTGTCCTTGGGCAAGACACTTTACCCTAATTGCTCCCAGGTCGTTGCTGTAAATAAGAAATTGTTCTTAGTCAACTTACCTGGTTAAATAAAGGTTAAAAAAAAAAAATTTAAATGTGGATATCAGGGAATTGTCATAAGAGTTGGAAGCCGTTATTAGCCAATCAAATATGCAGATACAGTGCCACGCGAAAGTATTCGGCCCCCTTGAACATTTTTGAACTTTTGCCACATTTCAGGCTTCAAACAAAGATATAAAACTGTAATTTTTTGTGAAGAAGCAACAACAAGTGGGACACAATCATGAAGTGGAAATTTATTGGATATTTCAAACTTTTTTTAACAAATAAAACTCTAAAAAATTTGGTGAAATTAAGTTAATACTTTGTAGCGCCACCTTTTGCTGCGATTACAGCTGTAAGTCGCTTGGGGTATGTCTCTATCAGTTTTGCACATCGAGAGACTTGAATTTTTCAGAAACATTTGTTATTACAGTTTCATATATTTATGTTTGAAGCCTGAAATGTGGAAAAGGTTCAAGGGGGCCGAATACTTTCGCAAGGCACTGTATCTCCGAACCCATTTTAAATTGTGCAATATCAACATAATTTTTTCTGTCCAATGCAAAGACTGGCCGGCAATTGTGAAAGGTATCCTGTATTGCACATCATTTTAAGCATGATTACAAAACGAATGGATCACCACGGATGTTTACATCTTCAACATTGTAAACAGCAATTATAAAAATATTTTTTAATGATACAGTCACAGCTCACTTCCTTTGACCAATATTCATACAAAAAGATGGTAGATGGAAAAAAACTGTGCTGTAGACGAATATTAAACACGTACCTGGAAGACGACAACTCTGGTACAATTTTGTGGAGCATTGCATGGTCCCTGACAAACACTAATCCATAAAGGATGTATCAATAAGCAAGACTTACTCTGGTCTGTAGATTGGTAGCCAGTAGACTAGCCGCCCACCGATGACCAGGTGGTGAGCTGAAAAGCTTAATAGGTCAGTAAAGATGTCACTCAGGTGGTATGCCATGGAAACTGGGACATGACTATCTCCAACGCTAAACAAAACATAAAAAAAAAAGATTTACTTCAGTTAACAGGGTACGTAAAAATAGAGCTAATAAAAGATTTTGTACTTTCTCATAATTCATTACTTTCGCTACATTTCACATTATTTCGTATAGATTTTCAAAAGGATAGAGATGAGGCCATAGTGGTACATAGGGCAATCTTCATCTGAAGATATATGCGGTATCTGAATGTTACAGCAGAAATCAAGACTCAGACAAGGCAAAATTTTCCAATATTCTATTGTCCATTTTTGGTGGGACCTTGCAAATTGTAGTGTCAGTTTCCTGTTCTTAGCTGACAAGAGTGGCACCCAGTGTGGTCTTCTGGAACTGTAGTCCATCTGCTTCAAAGTTTGACATAGTGACATTTGAGTTACTGTTGCCTTTCTATTAGCTTGAACCAGTCTGGCCATTGTCCTCTGACCTCTGCCATCGACAAGGCAGTTTTGCCCAGAGAACTGCCGCTCACTCAAGATTTCATTTTTGGACAATTCTCTATAAACCCTACAGAGGGTTGTGCATTATAATCCCAGTAGATCAACACATTCGGAAATGCTCAAACCGGCCCATCTGGCACCAACAAACATGCCATGTTCAAAGTCACATAAATGTCCTTCCGTCCCCATTCTGATGCTTGGTTTGAGCTTCAGAAGACCCTCTTGACCATGTCTACATAACTAAACGCATTGACTTGCTGCCATGTGATTGGCTGATTAGATATGTGTTTACGACCAGTTAAACAGGTGTACCTAAGTGGCCAGTTGGTGTGAAGCATAACAGTGCAAAGATGACACGAAGCTTCACATGCAACACACAAAATAAATGTGACCCTGACTATGGGTTCTACTTTTCCCGGACCTCTTGAACGAAGCAGTGCAAATTGGCATAGCGCTGCCCAGAATTTGGGTTAGATAAATTATTATAATAATTATCTGATTATCTATATTGCCATGTCGCTCTTCAGCAACTCCTTTTGTCCAGATCGGGCGCCTGTAAATTCAACCACGGTACTATAGTCGGTAAGCGTAATCATCCCGTGCATGAGCTGACTAAAGGCTTCTGTGTTGGATCTACAGTGCGAAAAGTATCGACGGCTGGGCGACGTGGTTGGATGAACCATGCGCACCCCTGATATTGTAAATCTGTTTACATACTCAGAGTTAGTTACATGAATTATACTGATGATGGAAACACACCATACATTGACATTAACATATTAAATGTCATTTTAGGGGAGTGCAGATCTCGGCATCCTCCTATCCTTTTGATCCCACTTGATACTCATAATCATTCTGTTGATCAGTAATACATCTATTATTACATCAATAATATTCATAATGAGTATATGATGTCAATCGCTAGATTTAAGCCTTCTGCAATTTATCATGATGTAAATTTTTTGAATTATGATCTCGTTGATTTTAAAATCAGCGCTAAATAAAAGGGGCGTTTAGGGCGTGGCTATAGCCTTCGGTTGTACGACAATACACTCAAATGAGTTGGCAGTTCACTTTTTCCGGTAAGTAACGTTACATTTTGTTTTACATTTTGTTTTAATACTGTTTTTCGTTAGCATCCCAATTAATATCAGTTAGCTATCTAGATTATTCCTCCCTCTTGTCTAAAATCATCACATCCGCAATAAAGATGTCTGCGCCCAGAACGGCAAATTTGATGACCCTAATCAGATCTTAACAAACCAATGGGTGACGTCACACATGGTTATATCCAGTAATAATCTATGATTGTAACGTATAAAGAATTTTCTGATTAAGACCCTGATAGGATACGAGTAGGATACTTTGTGTGTATATTGTTATTATCTGCAATCGGTAAATGTTATTTCAGCTGCAGCTCACGTCGCATTTATGAAAAGCAAACACGGTTATTCCAAATTGCTAGTATTATTTAATAGAACAAACAACGTTATTCCCAAATCTATTGACTCACTCAAAAAATGAGATGGATTAGCCTTATGCCGGGAAAACAGTTTTCATCATCTGTGTGTCAGGGCACAGACTTTCATTTTTGCCTTTTAACTTTTCACTTACGCTCCCCCCCCGGGGTGACCCGCCCCACAGTTTGAGAACCTCAGCTGTAGATTGCCTAGTGCATTTTTCAAAATATATCAATGATCTTTTTTAAACTAACCAAATATACAAAGTACTAAGCATGATGTACAACACTGGGACTAATCAGGAAGAAAGAATCATACTATTCTTCAGGTGGCTTCAGGCTGGTTACACTGTCCTTTTGACATCCTGTCCTCCTTGTCGACTCTCGAATCCCATAAGGCGCTAAAAGCACACAAATGAAAGAGACCTGAATTAAATCTGCAAATCCCAGAGAAACAACAAGGTACTACAGTAAGAAATGAATAGATCTCATTCCATGGATGGTAATAGAGCACCGCTGTGGCACAAGAACGTACGGTCTGTGATGATGGCGTCGAATAACACTCCATCTCTCCATATTGGTTTGGAGGCATCAGAAACCAGGACATCCACATACAGCCTCTCAGAGCCGTACTGACGCAGGTTGGCCCTGATGTTCTCATCTGGACCCCTCCATTTCTGGTTCTTACGACTTGCTTTGCCTGAAAAATAAGCATGGTCCGATGTCCCGTGGGTGTTGTTAACCATGTCTCATATCAAGTCTTAGGCATATTACACAATGGAAGCAACCCAATAACAATTCAGCATTAATATGTGTACCAAGATAAACAGCATAATCAACATGTATAGATTATCAACAGATGAGGCCAGTTGCCGGTGAGTGAACAGTACGATTATCTCTGGGTTCCAATATAAAGTAAACTAGGATATTTCTAATGTCTTAAATATGAACTACACAAATCCTGGTAGCAAACAGGGCAGCACTCTTTTCAGTATCATTTGGTTCAGGGCACTTTAACACACTCCATCGGGCCTTTGAGCAATGAGAATAAATCAGACAAATACGATATCCCCAAAACACTGATGAATGAGACCCTGAACAAATCAATAAACCTGAGGGTGGTGCAATGATATCACTTTAATATCTCAATCCTGCTATCCGGGAACATAATTTATCTTTATTTTGTACACCATATGGTTTTGACATTGCTAACTGTTGAGCATTGGGTTCTCCATAAAAGAAGCCCAAGATCCAGTATTGATCATTCTATAGATAAGTCAAGAAAAAAGGTTGACATTTATTCTTCTTACATGTTCTTTCCAACATAAAAGCAGTGTCACTGGCAACAATTGATTAGTATTTTCAAATGTCAAACAGAAACTGTAATGTACCATTTGAATCAAAGACATAACAAAATTTATTAATTCCTTACCTATACCATGGATGGTGTTAAAATCAATATCTGTTCCACAGACATATGCACCAAAATGAGAGCATGCAACCAAAAGGCTACCTAAGAGAAAGAAAATATTCAGTTATTAATGCAACATAGTTACAGATAAAAAAGATCCCCTTCCAACTGAATTCTCCCTTACCTGTCCCAACGAAGGGGTCAAAAACCAAGTCATTAGCTTTGATCCTGGCGTGGTTGGCCATGATGAAAGACAACCCAGCATCCATACTAGTGTTCCCTATGAAGTGCCTTCTCTTTACACTGTGAGAGCGAATCAACTCACGCTGGCCATCTGCAATCTGAGGAAAATACCTTTTACAAGACACAATCAGCCTTGCTGGGTGTTGCCTAAGTAGAAATAATTTTATTGTATGTAGTTAGTTAAGTTGGACAGTGTAAATGTTACTCTAAAAAGGCCTGGGCTTTTGAAACATCCCCTTCCTTCCAAATAGGCGCATTTTGGCTCAAACATTTTGTCTAATAAATACAGTACATTTCATATATGCATTGTGAATATTATAGTAATTATACAAAGCTTTTTTAAATAATACGACAACTTGTATAACTTTTTGTTGCTTTGAGCTGTTTGTGACAGCATGCTTGTGTGAAATTTTGGTTATACTATTGGTTATATAAGTGGTTGTATGCTGGAAACCTTAAACACTTTTTCTGATGCAATATATACATCCACACTTGGATATATATAACAGCATGTGCCAAGTCTCCAGGAACATGGATTGAAATCATATTTTTGCCCACTGTCTACGAATTTAAATAAAATTGCAACGATAAATTATATGTCTAATTGTTGTTACCACCTCTTTAGGTTTTAGTCTAACTAAAATTACACTTAAGATAAACTAGAAATGCAAGAGAAAAGCTTGAGAATAAAGTACAGTACAGTGAAACTATTGCCTGCTGTCCTAATAAGACTATTGATATTAACTGCTTTTTGCACAGATATTTAGATACAGGGTATTCGTCTAACTAAAATAACTAACAGTATGTATGAGAGGAAAATACCAATTTATGATGAAGAAAAACATTAACTCTTGAGTTATATCTCAGTTTGCTTATCTTCTTATGGTGTTGCCTAGTCCAGTCTTTAAATTAAAAAAAAAATATATATATATATATATAATTTGGAACAATAAGTCAGACAAAAGTAACATGCATATTTACATTGCAGGTTTGGTGGGATAACATTACTAAATATTAACACATTACATCATACACCAAAAGCCTGTTTTATCTAAGCTCAAACTGAATCTGGGGAAAATTATTAAAGGAGAACTTTATGCACAAGGGTTACTTAGGTGGTATTTAGCTTCTCCCATGCATTTCTAGGTCAGGCAAACAGCTCAAGTGGTAAACAGCTCAATAATACATTACATTGAGTCCAGACTGAAGAAGAGAGGTCTAAAAATGTATGTACTTTGTGTCAGCTCAAAAAACTCCTGTGCCAAACAAATCACGTTACAAGTCCTTATTATTGTTTATTATTGTTTCTCTAGGTTGTCCTTCCATTCGGTACCAGTAATAAACCAAATTTACTTTAGATTGTACAATGTCTGCTAATCAAGACTTTTCAGGTGAATATTGTTTGATTTGCTTTTACGTAGGGATGCAAAACCTTACAGGTTGGAACCAGAGTATACTGAGGGGGATATATGACAAATTGAGCTGGATCAGCAAGCATGGCAGCTGCATATGAATTAACTGGTTGAAACATGTTCAAATGCTTTTTATCACTGATCAAAACAGTTTCCAGCACATAGAGGTACTGAGGACTTACTTCAGTGTTCCTAAAATCAATTGGAAAACAAAGCTGAAGCCACCTGAACTGAAAGGACAAATGACCAATGAGTAGGTGTATTGCACATATTTCGAATTGAGAACAAATTTTGTCTGTGTCAATAAATTTTTGCGTGGTATATTAGTAGCTACGTACCTAGCTATATTTACTGCAGAACATATTGTGTTGTTAGATAAAGAACGAGGATACATGCTAGTAGGGATGGGCACTATGCTGGACCTTGTGGTATATCCAGAAAAGACCAAAACAGACAAAGCCTAGTCTACAAAATCAAAATAATAATTTTTTATGTGATGGCACAATATAATTTTGACACAAATCAGTGATTAGTAGTTAACGTAACATGTTTAGGGCAAAGTTTCCTTTTAAGAACATTCATCCATTGTTGGAAAGTTAGCTAAAATAATTCGGACAGTAAAATTTGGGTTAAAATGTAGACGTCCAGCTTTAATTTTCTTTTAATTAAAAAATTGTAACATTCAAGACAATGGCCTCATGAGACATAATGAAATACAGTCATATTCAGGATATAGATAACAATGGAATCTAAAGACAGTTGTGTTGAAAACCATTTGATTTACAATTTTTTTATTGTATTAACATTGACTTTTAAAGAAAGGAACAAATTGCACAGGACCAACTCACCCATCTCCCAAAGTAGAGGTAAAGAGGTGTTTCTGGGATGTTGTTCGGGTCCATTCCATAGTCCTCCAACAGACAGAATGTGTGGTTAGGGTTCTTTAGATGTACCCTGCCCTCAAAGGGGAGATATTCCATTGCCTTGAAGAGGAAGAACACAGGGGGCTATGGTGTTTTATAGGTGTCATAGTTAGGGATGCTCATATTGACCGTTTAACCGTTAACTGACCGATTAATACTATCAGTTCAAAGCTTTAGAAGATTTTTTTAATTTTTTACGTATATATAGCCTATATTTGTTAAATCACATGGTGCTTTCACACGCGCAACCAGAGCCTGGCGCTTCGTTTTGAAAGGTAATGAGGAGCAAAACATACCGGCTGCCTGTTTTGCCTCTTCATTTAAAATGACAACCCTTGGACATTTATGATGACTGTAATATTAACTTGCGCTTTCAATTGTCATGTACAGAAATGTATAACGCTATAGTATTGGGAAGCATATTATTTTATTGTCTATAATTCATCATGCTCCTGATGCATTATAGCCGACAAAATAATGTTACCTTAAAAACAATACACACAGTGATTGACAACACGCACTTAATTTTCTGAGAGGACCGTAATGGTCATTTCAATGGAATGGTTGCGCTCGACAGATATTGTATAGTTAGTAACATAACGCATAGCAAGCGTTATCAACATTTTGTTTTGTGTTAATGAAATATAGCCCTTATTTGCAGTAGGCCTCCTGTAAGCAACAATCTTGTTCCAGATTGTCACCGACTGTTTTCATTCTATAATTTGACAACTCGGAAAACACTGAATCAAGGCTACTTTCCTTTGATTTACAGAAAGTGAAAACATCTGCGACAAATTTTCTGCTACAATATTTTGGTTGGTGTGGACTTTACGCCAGAGTAACTAAGTTGAACCTTAAGTCTCCGTGGTGAAACCAATCATCGACACAGCTTTAGTATGAAACTAACAAGTTTCAACGTATCGTTTAGTGTGGACTTTGCACCCGAGTGAACTTATAGGCAAAGCTGGTGCCACCGGCAGCTGTTGTTGATCAGTTCTGTATGCTGTTTACTCATTAAAATAAATCAGTGACTTTTTTATATTTAACGGGTCACAGACACTAGTCAATTACATTTTTTATTTAAAGACAATTGAATCTTATAATCTTATCAGTTAACGGTCAATAATCGGATAACGGTTTGCGGTTGTCGGTCGGGAAAATTACCCGAAATTAGCATCCCTAGTCATAGTGCATACTACAGATCAGTGCATACAACTACTATATGGTTTATAAACATTGGCAAATTGCCTTAAAAAGGGAAAGATGAAGATCCCTATTGTTAAGTATGAATAAATGTGACATACATGTACATGTATCATACTCACATCTATCTTCTTGATTCTGTCTTCAAACTCTAGTGTCTTGTTGAAAGTGTAGACATTGATTTTGTATGTTGAGTCCTTCTGTAGGAAGGGTGACTGTGTGGAAGTAATTGCATAATTAGATTTTACACATTTACTTGCCCTTCACTTTGATGCAGGCTCAAATACTTTTTCACAAACCATGTTCTCCTTTGGATATTTCAAGAGTGAGGTCCTAAGTTCACTGTGTGTTTTTCCATGACCCCACAGCTCAAATGCAGACCTACAGTAGATGATAAAGAAACACCACTACAATTTACATTGACATCCGTGCTAATCAAGAAAACAAGGAATATCAGAAGAGTATGGGTAATGAGAAAAGTTGCAGTAACCCGCTAGCCCTTTTCTTTGTAACTCAGCTATTGATTTGTCTAACTTACTTTGCACACACAGTTCGTGCCATGATGCTCCTCACATCTTCCTCGGACAAGCCATTGAGTCGCCAAAAAGGAGACTGAGAAGAGTTACGAGGAGACATACATGATGTTAGTAGAACTTGCAACTTCTGATAAGCCACTTCTTTCTGCTTTGTTACGGCTAACTTTAGCAAGCTAATAATGTCCATAAAGACTAGGTAAATAATTTCACCTTTTGTTTAAAGTGTTCACCTGGATCAAACGGCTTGCCCCTCAGCGACAGAAGAGCCATAATCTCCTGTAGTATTAAAATAAAAATTAAATCTAAAGCAGGACAGTTGATGAGTTCAAACATTACAATAACAGAGCTTATAGCTGATACTAGCACGCTTATGTACCAGTAGTAAATACTATGTACTGTACGTTTAAAGATCTGGACGGAATTATTTAAAAATTCAATACATTTTACCAGACCGGTGCGAAATCGGTAAAAACTAAATCTATGCATACCGGCAGCCTGAAGTCAACATTGTCGTGGGCCAGATGTATTAAATATTGTAGACATGTTCTGTTACAGTGGACCGCCATGTTCGAGATCCCACGCAAAAATACATCCGGATAGAAATCTGGTTATGTGATGGTTCCGGTCTATGCTGGGCATTCCCATTGAATAACGGTTTAAAGTAATAATAATAAAATAAATAATTAATAATAATACATTTGTAATTATTCTGCATAAAATGCAGGTATTCCGGCAATGCAACATTTTAATTGTTTGCATATGTTTTAGTTTCAGACACCAGTGACAATCTCTTTTTTTAAGTTGTATAGGTAAGCGCTATATAACAGGTTCATATCTGATGTTGCACAGCTTTGGTGATTCATGGTTGCACAGCTACAATCATTGCAATGATTCACCCAGTAAACCAGAACGGTAAGCTGCTTTACTTCAGAACTGCACTGACAAGGCACGTGACACCACTACGATTGGATCAACGTTCTCCTGCGTGCATCATCACTTATCATTGGATACCTTGAATGCCTATCAGACATTTCACAGCGGTGAAAGGTTGAGCACTCTTCTACAGCATGAATGTTGAATTTGCCAACACCCGATATTCGGTTAAAGAGCTCTCTTCGTGACAATTGAGGTACGTATTTAAAATCGGGAACAATTAATTATTTATTCTTCAGTGGAGGATCATGGATTAAGCAATACCTCAGTTGCTAATTGGACATAATACACTGACATGTGACTTGCAGTTTGCAAATAAATATTTTTACATGGTATTCCTATATTTCATTTTTTACTGGCTGTTTGCAAGATAGAAGAACAAATGTTAAGTCAATTCCAGCATTAAATTCAAACATGAAACTGATCTAGATTATAATTATGTAGGATTTGAACTACATAGTTGGTGCTCTCAACAGTTGTGTTCATTCAAACTTATTATACCAACAGAAATTGAACACGCCTAACAGTTACCAGGTTGCTTAATTCGTTCAAGACCCAGGTAACATACCTCGTCATGGAGAATGATGCACCCTTCAAGTGTTATGATGACAGGACAGCTTGCGTGGTGTCAGTAAAAGGCTTAAAGGAGAACTGGCAGCGATGGTCCAACGAGCACCAGGAGTACCAGAAACACAACCCCTTCAGTAATGACAGAGGGTCTATGGTGAGCGTAGCTGCCCAGAAGCAGGGGATCCAGCGAGGCCAGGACGGCTACGGTAGGCCCCTGGAGGGCTCCATGACAGAGCAGAGGGGCCGGGATGCCAACGTTCACATTAGCCTGGAGGTGGAGGAGCTCTGCCAAGTGATTAGGGACATCGGGAACAGTGTGGCTGGTGGAAACAGAGGAGATGGACCGGTGGTAACCGTGGAGTTCGGGAAGCTGTTTGAGCACTACGTAGCCATCTCCAACAAGGTGGTGGGAATTCTGCTGAGGGCCAGGAAGCAAGGCCTGGTTCACTTTGAAGGGGAGATGCTGTGGCAGGGGCAGGATGACAGGGCCCTCATCACACTGCTACATGGGCCAGGATGAGAGGAAAGGCTTTATGCTACATCAGTGACCCAGAAGAGACAGCTAATCGACAAGACTCTAGACACCTGTGTAGACTGAACGAATTAGATAGGTCTAAGCAATATGGTGAAGATTATAGTAGAAGCCAAAGCAGGTGCGTAGTCAGAAAGGAGATTGTGGGTGGGCCCGCAGAACTGGGGTGGGCAGAAACAGAAAGCCATTAAATTATATAAATCATAAAAGCATAAAGCTACTTTCCTAATTCCCACCTGTATTGGACCTTATTTGGCTGACCAAACATTACAATAGTCGCTTTCCAACCAAGTAGTTACAGGAACGTAGTTATAGGAACAGTCCACTTCTAAACAGTTCTACTAACTACTCTCCCCAAAACCGGTTTTCCTATTTGCATTCGCACTGTTCAAGTGGCCATAGGAACTGGTAGGAGGGATAAGGGAGTGACGCAAGCACCGCAACAGGCCTTTATAGTGTCGTCACTAGATTTTAGTGTAGCGCCACATACAACATTTCACAGTTTAATGTTTGTAACACTGGGTGTATGATTACAGATAAGTGTGTAAATCATCTTATGTATGTGGATGATCTGGTTGTTTTCAGCCCAGGTAGTGCTGGGTTCCTTCAGCGGCTTGCTGTTTGTTCAGATTTCGAGGCTGAAAACAATATCCAATACAATTTTATAAAAAGAATGTTGTGTTGATAATGTCCTAATAATGGAGTTCGAACCGCAGCGTTTAAAAACTAGGCTGGAGTCATAGAAATTGAGTAGCAACTTAACACAGAAACACAAAAGACAAAGGCTCCGACCTTCAAATGAAGCGACCGGCGTAATATATAAATTGGACCAGTCAACGTAGACCTAGGAAAAGGGAAAATGGAAAGACCCTGCTCTGGAGAAGGAGCTAAAATGGTTATAGGAACTGCGGTGCGGGGGATAAATAATCCCCAAATTTCTCCTGTCAGAACACAAGAAAAAAAGGGTTATAGGAACGTTATTTTCTAGGAACTGCAAAAATCCCTGTGGTCGGAAAGCGGCTAATGTAAATGTATTCCTCTCCATTTTACTAGGCTCAGCAGACTTGACACATCCAGGATCAAAACCTGGTTCTTCTTGGAGCACATCCAGTACATTAGCTTAATCTCCTTACAATTCCTGCATCAATAGTTGTGCAATGGTAACGTTTGACCAGCCCCATTCATCAGCACTTTACCCAAACATAGTAGGTTGAATTAATCTGACTTTAAAAGGGCACTGATTGATATTCTATTCTCTAGAGAACTGTATAGAAACATAAGCCTTTTACTGAACTTATAGAGCAGATTACTTGATTTTTTTGTAAAATCACAAAGTGTTTCAATGTGTTTCAGAGATATTTCAAATGTGAAAAATGAACTTTTTTAAAAACACATACTCAAACACTAATATATTTTAACACAGGTCTTAAACCTGCATACTGTACATACAAGCTGTGACACTAATGTTTCTCAGTAATGAAAGAGCAGGAAGAAATCTGATACCCTAGTGGGGCCTAGCCAACCAGCCACAACAAAGAAACACTGATACAGAGGCAGCAATGCAACATTTATTTAGCTAAACATTTCCAATAATTATATACATACATGTCATAAGTTTATTTTACAGTGAAGTCAATCAGTAAATACAAACACATTCAGCTTTGCATTTCATGCAGCACTATAGTGTATACTCACAACTTCTATTAGTTCATTGCATCATCCATCGGGCTGTACTGCATACTTAAATACAAATGTGTATGAAAGTATTGGTATCGTTGAATTTTATTCAAATAATTCACTATTCCTCCTGAAGTGTGCACTGAGTCAGCTTGTTGAAATAAAAGGCAGAGTAGAATAGGAATAATGTCTGATTATATGTGATGTAGTGTACAACACAGTTCTAATAAAATGATAAGAAGTCAGACTGATATCAACCCTAAACAGCTAAGATGCATCTCATACCAGGCAATAGTGTTGTTTTTTTTTGCTATTACTCCCCTCCATATTGGCGCAAAAACATTCCCAAGCCCAGTTGGTGATTATATCAGCAACGTTTGAGTCATCCCAGGTGGAACAAAAATGGAATCACAAGTCAATTATGGAACTATATGAAAATAAGTTTAGGATAAGCTACTAGTGGGTGCCTTAAATACTGTAGTTCATTCACAAATACCTGTGACACCTTGGCTACAAGCTGATCAGCAGTTTAAATATAATTAAGGTCAATAGTTTTGTACTATTTAAAAAAAGACCCCTCTAATGCCCTTCATCATTCATTTAGTTGAAGTCCATACTAGACTTAGTTGAGATTAAATGTTATCCATAGTTCTACTGTAACTCAGTAGTGAGTACAGTACTGTCCACTCGCACACTGATCCATTAGATGTTTCCACTCTAGTCAGGTATCCCAGTTCATCAGACACCACTCAGTTAGCTTCTCCCAATGAGTTCAGATGTTGGATCAACTGGTCTGCCTGAAACAGACAAACACAAATACAACAGAAATAAATATGACTCATTGCTCTACATTGACTCTCTTAATGCTAAAAAAGTATGCATGTTAACCAAGTGGGATTAGACTACCATGAGTGAGAGTGTGTTCTTTTCCCAACAATAGTATAACTGCATTGGTTTCTATCCCCTATAAACAGCCTATTGAAATGGTTTGACAGCAAATCAGCCTTTTGTTACGTTTCCCTGGCACTATGTCCTCGTACTAACATTATTGCATTTCTGGTACAAATTCCATCAAATGCTTTTGTGCCTTATGTTCAAATGATGTAAATAACCTAATGTAGTGTTGTAGGTTAGGTTTGAAAAAGAAATGCCTGAATCTAAATGTACTACACTTTCTGCATGTAACTTGAAAAACATTAGGGGAAAATAGCATTGAAGGTAATAATTCATAATTAAAAATCTAAGTATACAGTAGCTTCCACTCTCCAGTAAATGAGTTATACTAACACAGTATGGCCCGGTAGAAATTGTGCTTTCATGAACTTTGTCAGGAAACCAAATTAAAGCTAAAAATGTATTCTCAACATACCATTGAGTCTGACAGCCAATGCTAAGTACATGTGCAACCAATGAAGTAAACGGTGCACAACTGCTCTGGTAAAAATAATGTGCGCTAAATTCTGACGTGTTTGGTGGACATCAGTTTTAAGGTACCATTACAGGGGGCAGTGGTCACGGCCGGATTAAATCAGGGCCTTTTGCCCAGGACAAAGCCTAAAAATTACATTTTGATTTGGCCAATTGCAACTCTGCTCTCTGTTCATTTAGAGAGCTGCACTTGTGCTTCGTTCATGATCAGATCTTTCTTCTGCCTTTTTAGTTTAAGATCACTCCGGGACCAGTGCTGTAGTTCAGTAGATGAGCGCTGTAACAAATTTCTAAAGATATGGAACAGTTGAAAACCTCACAGGTTGAGGACGCACATGCATTTTGCCCCCCAGGATCTGGATAATCACTGTGAAAGAAATGCAGGCCTCGGCGTTGTCTCGGAGTCACCAGGTTTCAAAAAGCACCATCAGACGGCACCTCCACAACCACGACTTCTTTAGAAGGGTTGTTAGAAGAAAGCCATTTCTGACCCCAAGACACAGATGCAAGCACTTACAAGTTTGCCAAACATAATTTAAATTATTACTGGAAAAAGGTGGTCTGGTCAGATGAGACCAACATTTTACTTTTTGGTCAGATACAGCATCGGCATGTTTGGCAGCAAAATAGAGATCCATACAAGGAGAGGCACCTCATACCCACAGTATGGTAAAATATGGTGATGGGTCAGTGATGTTTTGGGGCTGTTTTAATTCCAGAGGTCCAGGGGGCACTGGTCAAGATTGATGGCATGAGGATTGCTGATGTGGTCAGGGCAATAAATTACAATGTCTAATGTTACACCAGGGACACACAATGACTGTCCGCATGTAGGACTGTTGAAAGGCAGGTCCTCACCAGACACATAATAATATTTAATAATAATATATTTTTCGGAGTTTCATTGTGCCCTAAGTCATATTGTTTTTAAAGTGTGTATTATTTTCCTCGACATAAGTAAAAAATTCCAGGTGAAAGCCACTATGTATTATTATCATCATGTATTACTATATTTCTCAAAAGATATCCCTTTTTCAGATTCTAGATTTTGTCTATGTTTAAAACCAAACCATATACTGCAGATAATTTAAATAAAACTTTCAGTCCAGCATGTCATTCTATTGTCATTCTATTATAATGAATGGCAAATCCTGACCGGTAATGTGCTACAGTGACCATTTAGAATGTGCTTACCGTAACGAACCAATAGGAGTTGAGTCTGTAGACGAGGCGGGACATGAAGCTCATCTGACTAGCCGGTGCTAGTACATGGAGATGCAGGTGAGAAACGGAACAAAAAGGGGGCCAGTGGAAACCAAATCTGGAGACAGAATATATTGATTATTTTGTCTTTGCAGTAAATTTAAATGACAAAAAGCTACAGACCTCTGGCAACAGTTTGTATATCTCCTAATTGAACACATGTTGACAATGCATGCAAAACATATATAATTTTCTCTATTAGAGGAGAACTTAAAGGGGAACAATGATGAAAAGTAATTATTTGTCTGTCACTCAACAGCAGCTTTCTCACTCAAGTCACGCTAGTACGATTGCTACAATATGTGAAAAGGTTATATGGCTTCGTCCACACTGATGCGCTAGATAAAACATAGTGAAATAATTAAAATTTGTTGAGAAAAAAAATTTACTTCACAAAGAACACACAAAAAAATTGGAAAGCCCAATTGCTCTTTGTATGATTTTTAAATGTCAGTTGTGTGGTTTAAAACTGACCTTTCCTGACATTTCTGCCAACCCAGCTTGCACTTTTTTGCAGGAGCAGTGAAGGTGAGAGGTGTTCAAAAAATGCAGACTCCTTAACTTCACATATTAATCATTTCTTAACACAATTTACCATTGCTCTATTAATTATACAGTATATTCTCAATCTGACATCCTTCCCTGATTGAGAATAAATCATTGATAGAGCAAAGTGTGAAATTTGAAAACAATTAAGCCTTTATAGCTTTGTGTCATTGTTCCCCTTTAAATTGAGAGACATCCCTTTATTTAAAAGTGAGCATACCTGACATCGCTGAGATCTAACACGTTGTATTTCTGGAGAATCTTCTTTCCTGTCTCCACCATCTTCTCCACTGATCAGAGACACGGCAAAATAGTGATGAGAAGTTCACCTTGTTTTACTGACTCGAAACATTGAGGAAAAATAAATCTTTCCACCCATAGCACACAATAACGTCTACCAGCAAACAATAAACAGGACTCATTGAATGATTCAAATCAAGGAATCACTGAATTGTTCTTATGTTTGTTCTCCATTTATGCGGTGTGGTCTTCGGCTGCTGTAGCCCATCTGTTTGAAGGTTTGACGTGTTGTGTGTTCAGAGATTATATTCTGCATACCTTGGTTTTAACAAGTGGTTATTTGAGTTACTGTTGTCTTTCTTTCAGCTCAAATCAGTCTAGCATTTCTCTTGTCAAGCTTTGTTAACAAAAGCAGAAAAAATCGTTTGCGTACTGCACATCACTACAAATTGTCAACGAGTAACAAGCACAAAACCAAACACACAAAACGCCAGACGGAAATTACCAAAACAAAGGAAGACATTGACCTAAAAGACGTACACAAACATACCTAATGTTACATGCTCTTTGTTTAGTGATTTACAGTTTCCAACATGTCTCGTGGGAACCACTAAGTAGTGATGGGGAGCTCCAGGCTTGATGTCTCTGAAGCACGAGAGCTCCTCGTCCTGGATAAAAAACAGACAGGCAGACAGGGAGTCATTGCTCCTTTACCTCCAACTATTCATACCGGCGTTGTTGTCAGCTTGAACCCAGCATATCAACTGTAGTTTGAACTTGATCAAGTGGATCAAAGATTATGCTACATTTAATTACTGATGGGTGTCTAAAACCT
>JACXGM010008861.1:0-18540 GCA_016801145.1 Umbra pygmaea | reverse complement strand
GGTTGTCCATTACTTCATTTGGTTTAAAATGTGAACTGCTTTAATAAACAGTAATACTGAGATCTTTATCAAATCATTGACCTTAAAACAATATCAAAATAACCATCACATTGTTTTTCTTTACTGAACTTTCAGTAAGTATGGATCATTAGCATAATGATGAATAGACATCTTTGTAATTCTGGGTCGGGTCTTACCCCCTACACATCCCTGAATCACCCCCAATCATCCCTATTCAGTTCTGTCTCTTCCTGTCTCTCTAAATTTCTCTCTCCTACACACATTCATTATTCTGTTGATGAATGAACTAACTCCAAATCCTCCCACACTCACTCCTTTTCCATTTCCCTTAATCCAGCAGTCATGCATGAAGACAGGGTCAAAGTTGACACAAATCCTACCAGACAAACTGAATGACATACTGTAGTGCTCTTCTGCTGTGTCTTAGAACCTGCTAAACATCTAAATATCTATGCTGGCACACTTATCCCCTGCCACTGAGAAGGTACATTAAGCCCTGAACAATCTCAAAACATCAATTAACACTCAAATGCCATGAGCACAGATTCACTTAGTTCTTATTTTACTGATGAACAGTTGTACTTATACATGGGAATTGAACCCAAGTCTCCAGGTTTGCATACACGCGGTTAGACCATCAGACTGTTGCCTCCCTCACTTATAAATGTGAAACTTTCTTTGAAACCCTTCACCACTCTGGCATTATTTAATTTCTAAATGTCCAGTCAATCAAATAAAAAAGAGTGGATTTAGTGTACACTAATTAATTAAAACGTTAGGCGAACCTTCCTCGTTCCTTGTCCATTTGGCGTAGATAGGATCTGAGGTGTAGTCGCAGGGACCGTTATCAAAGTTGCAGGAGCCGGGTAACAGCTGCTGGTGCGCCCCAAGCATAGGGACTGGAGCAGAAGGAGAATAACATACAGTACAGCATATGACACCAGTATGCCTTTAGCGAAATTCACCAAAAGCTGCTGTTTTACATCATGCACATAGCACAATAAGTTAAAGAACCCATTTAAAGTTATTGCAACTCATGCTGTAGTGGCTGGATGAACGTCTATCGTGCACATAATTAAATTACTGTGCAAAAACATTCAGATAGGGATTGAAATGGGCGCATGACATTTTTTGCATCTAAATTATATAACTTTTGTCATCAAATTATATCAAACAAAAAAGGCTCCAACTTACTCAGAAGCGCGAAAATGTAAATGCTTCTCATTGTTATGCTGCTGCAAGACAACACTGGATAGAACGGTCCTCTTGCGCGCAAGTCGTTATATCCTCACTCTTCTGATTCCAAAGGGAATACAAACAATACTGTGCAGCACAATCACATCTATCTGTTAACCAATGCAGCGATGACTAGTTGTTTTGAATCCAACTACCAACTCCCAGAGCGTCTGATGATCAGTCTCCACTGTGGTCATTAACATGGATTAATATGCCATTAATCCGAATCGAAAACAAGAGAGAAGTGGATAGGAGAGGTAGCGGAGAGGGATGTGCGGAACAGTAGTAATGCACTTCAAAGCAGGCAGATAGTGGGCGCATCGCAAATGCTACGTACTGTAAAGTGCAACGTAAGTAAGCCGCGAGACGTTCGGGAGTGCGCACTATGCTAGTGACATGGCCCAACATTTTTGAGATACCACTACCTGAGGTAGAACTAAACCCAACAATGTTTTTCCTCATCTCTAAGGTCTCCCATATATGAAATGGATTGTTAGTTAAACATATTTTACTGCTAAGATTGTTAAATTAACAGATATTGTTATACACCCCAAAACCAAAAAAGGACTAGGTATTGCCTGTCCATTGTGAGGTAAGGCACAAAAACAAATGCAAATCAATCACACAAGTTCTGAGAGCTTTGAAACGTGACATGTTTCTAGTCAGGAAGTTGCTTACTTGAAAAGACTGGATGTGACTATCTTAATATATGGAATAAACAGAGACCTATAAACACATACCTAAAATAGGCGAACTTGCAAAAAATCTATGTCTATGGAGACTGTTTTCATTTACTTTGTGGATACTCTGCCAGGGATGGAAAATAAAAAGGTGGATGGGCATCCTTGCACCAACCTGGATGAGCTGAGTATACAGTAGCATATACTGCTCAGTACATAGTGTATTTTGTATTTTGTTATTATTATTATTATGATTTAAAAATGTCTTTATATTGTATATAACCTTTTTAAGCCCTCTGTGTAGATGTATCGAGCCTTGTCAAAAGAATTTCTCTGCATAGGATGATGTGATGTTATCCAATGCACATGACAAATAAACTTTGATACCACAGATTTGTCAGCAGCAAATCTACCCCCAACAGAAGATGCCTTCCAGCAACATGTGCTGAGAGCCTTGTACCAAACAGCAGTGTAGAGTCACAGCCACCTGGTCAATCCTCTTCTCTGGAACCCATTGGTAGAGGATGGAGGCTCAGATGAAGATGGATGCATTGAACCTTTGATGTTTCAGAAGGCACCAGCACCTAAAGAAGTCAGAGACAGCACCCACCTCTACTGTAAAGACGGAAACTGCAACCATGCCACCAAATGCCAGTGTCTTTCAGTGGGCTTGACCTGCACAGATTTTTGCTCTTGCCCTTTCCCAGATTGTCCAAATATGACCCACTTTGTCACTGATGAGTGAGAGTGGTGTGTTACAGATGTAACATCATGGGGGGCTGACCTCCCTAAAGTGGCCAATGGAGATGGCCTAACCCCCAGAATGGCTACCAAAAGCTGTTCATGTTTCAAATGGTTGCTGCTAGAAATAAAACAGCATGAGAAGAGCTGGAAAATCAGTGAGGAGAGGGCTCATTTCCCCTCAGAGTGTTTGTTTTGTTAGATTGCCATTTGTTTGACTTCCGACACTAATTTAATTTGTATTGTGTGAAGTGAAGTTATAGTTTTATAAAAAGGCTCATTCAGGTCAAACTGCAATCCTGAATCCTGGTCTTCTGTTTATGGTATGGTAAGGTCTTATCTTTCTCACTTTCAATGTTTGTTTCCATAAGGACTGTATAGTATATGGTATATGAAATGTTTCATTATTAAATGTATCTTATATTTGAATTTCTCAACATTCTTCTCACCACTGATAATTGGCTTTGGACTATCATTTTGTACACCTCATACATTGAGTGACAAAACACCCTGATTTGCCATGATATATTTACATATTTGGTATTGCTGGATTCAGCACAACCCCATCTTTCCAACAAGCCATCATATGTGTTTCCTTGGCAAAGTAACCACAAAGTAAATGAAAACAGTCTGCATAGATATTGATATTTTGTGTGTTCGCCTATTGTAGGTTTGTTTATAGGTCTCTATTTATTCCATACATAGTTTCAAAGCTCTCAGAGCTTGTGTGATTGATTTGCATTAGTTTATATGCCTTAACACCCATATGGACAGGCTATATTTTAGTCCTTTTTTGGTTTGGGGTGTATAATAATATCTGTTAATTTAACAATCTTAGCAGTCAAAAATGCTCAGCCAAGAATTTATCTCATATATGGGAGACCTTAGAGATGAGGAAAAACATTGTTGTGTTTAGTTCAAAAACTAAAGCCTTTTTTGGCCATTTCTCACTAGCCCACACAAGTGCTTATGATATGCAGACAGAACTATAAAACATAATATAACTGATATGGTACAAAACCCAAACTTTACACAAGACACATTATATGCCAAATCACTACAGCTTCATCACAAATAAAAAAATACTTTTTGAGTAAGGTTGTACATTCCCAGCTAGCTAGCTAACGGGACACAGGCGGATTAGCAGTGGCAGAGTTGGTGGTCCGCTCTGCGGTTTGCTCATTGTTTAACAGGCGGTCCTGTGAGTAGCGTTTTAGACCTGAAAAATTGTCTAAAATAAAAAAGAACCTTTTATTCTTTAATATATATTTTATAACTGAATTCAATATAGAACTTCAAAATAAACTTAAATGTGTTTGTATTGTTTTTAAATGTTGTTGTAACCAATTTCCTAATTAGTTAAAAATATTTTTCAATACAAATAGAAATCTAGTACATAAACGTAGCCTAGGATATAGCCTATACGCAGCTCATGGACTAACTGGAACAACAGTATGAGTGCATAAGATTCGCAACTGCTGGGAAAATATGCAGTTGGCTGGTAGATTTGCTTCACTCACCAGCCAAAAATCTAATAATCTATTGAGTGGCTGCTAACATTTGAACGATGAGCAAAAAGCTAGCGTACTTTAAGCTGGAACCGACGGAAGCTCGCAAGCTGTGCTTGCTGGGTTGTTGTATGTCAACCGTTTTGCTTTTCATTAAATCTCTCCATGGGCTTCTTTCTTGACTGTATGCCTCCATGTCCCCCCAAATACCTGCGAGCTTCTCATGGACTATACAGTAATTTCTCTACTGTACGATAGAAAATAATTAGAAATATGTACAATATTTTAATATTGACCTGTTTGTACAGTATGTTCTCCTAACATTGTCACACTGGTTCAAAAGCCCTAGTATGGAGGACCAAGTCTGACAAAATAATAAATAAATAAATGCTCAAAAAATAAATAAGCATACAATTAATTGCACAATAAATACAGTAAATAAATATATCTAGGCATTAATTAAATTATACAATAAGACATTAATGTATATATCTCTTTTAATTAGCTTCTTTATTTATTCACCTTTGTAATAATTACCTTATTTATTTATTGTCTGTTATAATTTTCAACTTTATTTATTTAATGTGGCAACATGCACCGGCCTGTGGAGTGAACCACAACGGCATCTAAATAAGCTGTACAATCGGGCACATCTGATAGATACTGGGTTTACCAAACATTGGAATGTAGCTGGCGCATTGCACATTCCGAAAGCCATTACTGTTTACTGTAAGAAATTGTCTGGCATAACAGAAGCTGAAATGACTGAAGCACGGGAGGTCAGTGGCACTTGCCAATAACCCTTCAACAGTTTGGGTTTACTAACATATACTGACAAGCCAAATATATTCACACAATCGTCTATGCACGGCATTGAATAGGAATCAGGTATTGTGACAGCTTTTAAACTTCGGTAATCAGTGCATACCCTAGAGGTCCCATCTGGCTTAGGCAAAAGGATGCATGGCGAACTCCAAGGGCTACTATATTTTGTGTTTGATCAAATACTCTGCTTCTTTCCTCGTTACCTCTCGTTTGTGGGCATTAATGGTATGGATGCTGTCTGATAGGCGCGGCATCTCCGACCTCAACGTTGTGCGACTCGGAACATCCTGGAAGAGGCTGGGAAAATCACGGATTATGTGAATAAGATCATTTTGTTTCTCCTTATCCAAGTGTAACATTAACGTAGTTAAAACCTTTTCACATTTCAGAGTTACTCAACCATTCACATTTCATATGGGCTTCATGCTCTTCTACTCCGTCATCTGTATCATCCACAGGTTTAGCCCCAGCTATCAGCATTCCAGCCACTCGACTTTGACTTTCTGACTGGATGGACCTGTTTGGACTGGGAGCAGAATCCCTTTTATGCTACTCTTTTAGCATGTTGACATAGGAAAGACATAATGAACGCCTGCGCTCGGGAGTTCTAACCATGAAGTTGGTCTCAGTAATGCGCTTCTCCACAGTGTATGGTCCGGAGAACTTGGTCGACAAGGATGAACCAGGCATTGACACGTCATCCAACACGTTGCGTACAGTACAGACTTGATTAGGACCCAACATTTGCTGGTTCAACACTTTTAAAAGACCTCTTACAGTATGCACAAATACGAGGCCAGCTCCCTTACAGAAAATACACATGAATTTTACATGTGAACACATGTGATCATGTGACAACATGTGTATACATGTAAAATCTCTAAAAACCACATGTGCTCTCATGTGAACCACGTGATTTTTTACATTTGAAATTCATGTGATTTTTTGTAAGGGCTGGACTGAACCCCAACGACTCTTGAACTGTTTCTTTGATTGCAAATAAAACAAATGGAACACCTTCATCCCTGTCTGATTGAGTGTCTAAACAATATTTTCTAAGCATCCCTTTCAAGGTCTAGTGTCATCATTCTAATGCACCCTGGCTCTCGGCATGATATGCACTGGATGATTGATGTTTGATTGCTAGTGTTTCAATCACTAAGGTGAAGAGTTTCGACACGAAATTGGATCCTTGATCCGACTTCAACATCTTAGGTAAGCCAAACGTGGTGACATTTTTTAAATAATTCTTTAATCACTGCTTTAGCGGTAATTGTACAGAGAGGGATTGCCTCCAGGTACCTCATAGCACAGCACATTATAGTCAACAAAAACTGGTTGCATTAGTTTGTTTTCGGGAGGGGGCCAACGCAGTCTATAATAACATGGGGATCACTTGACTAGCTCAGCATGAAACAAACATTTCCTGAAGCATTTCAGTCCTTGGTAGTACATCTGAAGACAAAAATCAACTATGGGTGGCAAGGCATTATCAAAAGATCTACAGGATAAAGTTGTGGACAGGCACAAGTCAAGAGATGGATACAAAACAATTTCAAAGGCTTTATCAGTGCCTAAAAGCACGGTGAAGTCCATTATTAAGAAGTGGAAGGTATTTGGTACAACACAGACCCTCCCTGGGTCGGGATGTCGCTCCAAACTGGATGAAAGAGCCAGGAGGAAACTGGTTAGAGAGGCTACCAAGAGGCCTACAGCAACTCTGAATTATTTGCAGGAATTCATGACAAAGAGTGGTCATGGTGTGCATGTGACAAAAATATCACAAATTCTCCACAAATGTGGCTTGTATGGGAGGGATGCAAGAAAGAAACCACTCCTCAAGAAAGGCCATATACATTCATGACTGAGCTTTGCCAAAACCCACCTTGAACATTCTACGGCCACGTGGAAAAAGGTGTTATGGTCAGATGAGACTAAAAAGGAATTGTATGGCCTCAATGGCAAGCGATATGTCTGGCGAAAATCCAATACAGCTCACCATCTAAATAACACCATTCCTGCAGTAAAGCATGGAGGTGGTAATAACATGTTATGGGGTGGTTTTTCTCCAGCAGGGACTGGAGCACTTGTCAGGATAGAAGGAATAATGGATGGGGCAAAATACTGTCAAATTCCGGAGGAATACCTGCTGCTCTCTGCCAGAAAGTTGTCAATGGGAAGAAGCTAGACTGACCACAGAAGAAGCAAAACTGACCACATAGTGGTTGAAGGAGAAAAAGGTAAATGTCCTTGCATGGCCTAGTCAGAGCCCAAACTTAAACCCTATTGAAAATCTATGGAATGACTTGAAGACAGTAGTCCACAAATGGTCACCATAAACTTTTACGGAACATGAGCAGTTCTGCAAAGAAGCGTGGTCAAATATTGCAACGTCTAGATGTGCAAAGTTAGTAGAAACATATCCCATCAGACTAAATGGTGTAATTAAAGCAAAAGGTGGTTCAACAAAATGCTGAAACAAAGGGGTGATCCATTTTCCAACTCAGTGATTGTTTTTTATTTTTTTCTGACATGTTGGTTTTATATCTTTCACTTGGATGTCATAGGTTGCACTGAGTAATTATAGCTGAATGAATCAAAAACTGTGTCGGTCTTCATTTCAGGCTGCAAAGCAACAAAATGTGATTATTTTACAGGGGGTGATTCTTTTCTATACCCACGGTAGGTTTATTACGAGTTGGAGACAGGGGTGCCTTAAGCTTGTTCTTCAGAACAGGACAGTCAGCAGTTAAGTGGCCTTTACGGTTAAAACAAAACTTTCCCTCTTATCCCTACCAGGAGCAGAGGGAGGGTCATTGGAATGAAAGGCTGATCTAGCCACCTGTGGACTATTTGTCCTGTTGTGTGTTAAAGCATACTCATCTGCCATTACCGCTGCCTGAGCCAATGTTGGCTTCTGTTCATTTAAGTGCACACCAATCCTGTCTGGCAGATGGTTTTTGAAATCAGCTAGTAATATCAATTTACTAATGGCTTCAAATGTGGAGACCTTACTAGATGCACACCAGCGGTTGAACAGGGACGAACGTTGCCTATATGCTTCTGGCACTAATTCATAAGCTCGTAATACAGCTGCCATGAAAGTCTCATACTGTGTACTGTGCTCCAAAGATAGAGAGGCTACAACCTTCCCAGTCAATTTGCACTGGAGGAGTAACAATCCTCTTTAGTGTAGTGCAACTGCTACACGCTCAAAGGCAGAGAATAATAATAATAAAAATTTGTTCAGTTTATATAGCGCTTTTCAAGAACACAAATCGCTTTACACAGTGAGGGGGAAAGCCCACCTCATCCACCACCAATGTGTAGCACCCACTTGGGTGATGCACGGCAGCCATTTTGCACCAGAACGCTCACCACACATCAGCTATCAGGTGGAGAGGTGAGTAGTTATATATGCCAATTAGGAAGGAGGGGAATTAATAGGTGGCCATGATTGAAGTGAGATGCCTGGTTGGGAATTTGGCCATGACACCGGGGTTAACACCCCTACTCTTATGATAAGTGCCATAGGACTTTTAATGACCACAGAGAGTCAGATCACCCTTTTAACGTCCCATCCAAAAGACGGCACCCTACACAGGGCAAATATCCCCATTACTGCCTTGGGGCATTGGGAAAGATCTTTGGACCAGAGGGAAGAGTGCCCCCTACTGGCCCTCCAACACCACATCCAGCAGCACTGGTCTCCCATCCAGGGACAAAATAGGCCCAACCCTGATTAGCTTTAGAAGAAGCAGTACAATACAGGGCTCTATGCTGCTGGCTCGATGATACATGATGTCAATGTGTTTTGCACGTCCATGAAACTTAGGGTTCTTTGCCATACAGATTGCCTGATCTCTTGGCAAGATGGCGCCTGTGTGTTCGGCCTGCCGTCTGCTGCTCTCTCCGTTGCTTTCCTGGCTTCTCTGTTTGCTAGCCGTGTCTGTCTCCTGCACTAGGCGTCTGGTCTACCCCTGACAAACTCTCATTGACATCCGCCTCTCTGCTGTAGACCCATACTAATTACCAATCCTTTGACGTGGACTGTCCCTGCTACAAATCGCACAAATCGCACGAGCCTCTCCGATCGATCTCCCTGCATGATATCCGCTGTTGGCCGCTCAACTCCCCGCGGAAAAAGCAAAAGAAGAACGAGGAACCCTCAGAAGACACATTACGAAACTGAAGGCTTACCTACGAACAGGTATCTCGCTCCAAGGCGTCCCTGCTGCCTGGCGCCCGCGGGGTGCAGTCTATCAATGGCTTCGTCCTGTTTCTCCCTGGTTTCCGAGTCATGTTACTCAGCCTGCTCTTCAATTTAGTCTCTGCTCCTGGCCGCAAGGAGCTATTCTCGGAAATCTCCGCTCATTAAGAAAAGCGTCTTCATCCTACGCTACCATTCCTCCTCTGAAGATGGTGGTAATAAACACCCGTTCTGTGGTGAATAAAACCTTTTTATTAAATGATTTCTACTCTTCACTCAACCTGGACTTTATGTTCATCACAGAATCCTGGATAAAGGCTGGCGACTTAACTCCCTTCTCAGAACTGGTTCCACCGACCTCTAAATTTTTTTATTCTCCTCTATTATTATTATTATTAGTGGACGTGGGGGTGGGATCATAACCATTTTAAGTAACTCTCTCTCTTCACGCTGCTGACATTTCCATAAATAGCGACTTTTTCTAGCTTTGAAGCTCAACTCCCCCATCTAGACTGGAATGGTTCCATTTGTCTAGCGGTGATCTATTGCCCTCCTCACTCTAATAAGCATTTTATTCAGCATTTTACTAAGTTTATCGGCAATATTGCCACAAACCAAAATAGCTTTCTATTGGTGGGCGATTTTAATATTCACGTGTGTTGCCTCTTAAATCCCTTGGCGCAGGAGTTTATTAATCTAATAGCTGCTTTTAATCTATCACAGTGGATTAAAAACTCTACTCATATCCAGGGCCACACATTGGATCTCATATTATCTTATGGAATCAATGTCACTGATCATAAGCCGATTTTATTTTCTCTGTCCCTCCCAGAGCTCTCCCAGTTCACTATTGTGTCTATTATATTGTTGCGGTTCTACTCCTCACAGTTTAGCACTAATTTCGATCTGTGCTTTACTGAACTTTGCTCACATTTGCACCTAGACCAACCATTACCTGATCTGAAAGTGGATCCTTTTAAGCTCTGCTTGGCTCAAGGTTGTAAATGTAAAACCTCTCCCTAAAGCCTCACAAGTACAAACTGAAATCTGAAATGTGGCATAACGCTGACACCCGTCACCAAAGACAAACCTGTAGAAAGGCTGAACGCAAATGGAAACGGGACAGACTAAAGGTCTCGCTCCACATGTTCAAAGACTCTATACCAGAATGCTGCAAAATCTGCGAAAGCAGCTTATTTTTCAAATTTAATTGTATCTAACCACTCCAACCCTAAGGTCCTGTTTTCAGTCATTCAATCTGTTTTAATCCCTTCTGTTAACACTGTCTGTTGCCTCTGAAGCTCTATGTGAAGACTTCCTAAGATTTTTTATTAACAAAATCACTAAATTATGACTTGTCATAAGCCTGTCTTAATTCATCTGTTCCTCCGATCTCGACATCTGTTGCTGGCTTTTGGGAGGTTTTTGATCCTATCAACCTCGAGTCACTGAAGGACATGATTGTCAAGCTCAAACTGTCATTCTGTCCTATTGATATTATCCACCCTAAATATTTAAAATTTATCATTGAATCAGTTGGGTCAGGTATGGTATCTTTTATCAACAAGAGTCTTAAAACAGGTTCTGTTCCTGCCAATCTTGAAGTGGCCATGATCGCACCTCTGCTTAAAAAGCCTTCACTAGATCCCTCTGTTTAAAAACAATTTAGACCTATTTCTGTTTTACCTTTCATTTCTAAATTATTAGAGAAAATTGTGTTGGATCAACTCCAAAAATATTTGTTAAATAACAGTATTTTTGAGGTTTTTCAATCTGGTTTTAGGTCTGCCCACAGCACTGAGTCCGCCCCCCTGAGAGTACTAAATGATATTTATCTCACTACTGATTCCGGAGACAATGTTGTTCTTGTTCTCCTAGATCTCTTGGCAGCTTTCGATACCATTGACCAGCCTAATCTCCTAGCTAGACTAGAGTCATGGGTGGGTCTAAGGGCATCGGTTCTGACATGGTTTCAGTCATACCTGTCTGACAGAAAGTTTCCAGTAAAGATGGGAAACCTCTCCAGCTCCATGGCATTCCTCACCTGTGGGCTTCCGTAGGGCTCCATCTTGGCCCCTTCTTTATTTTCTCTCTACATGCTACCTCTGGGCACCATCCTAAGGAAACTTAATGTTTTTTTCATTTTTATGTGGACAACACCCAAATTTACATCCCTATTAAGATAAAAAACCATGCAGCTGTAGGTTAAGACTGAGGTTATTGTTTTTGGCCCAAATAAAAACTCTCAGCGCCTAAACCCTGAGCTAGAGTGCTTATCAGCTTTTATATCCACAGGAGTGCGGAACTTGGGTGTTCTTGTCGACCAGTCTCTAAAATTTGATAAACACATTTCATCTGTAATCAGTTCTAGTTTCTTCCAACTTCGAATACTATCTAAAAATAGAGGCTTTCTCACTCCAAAAACTGTAGAAATGGATGTTCATACATTTATTACATGTTGGCTAGATTACTGCAATTCTTTATATTGTGATATATCACCCGTCTTCGATTAGTACAAAATGCGGCGGCCAGACTCATCCATAAATGTTGGAAATATGACCATATCTCTCAGATTCTCAAATCTTTACACTGGCTGCCAATTCGATGGAGAATCGATAAAAAAATTGTACTCCTCGTTTTTAAATCTCTACATAACTTAGCCTTAGTCTATCTCTCTGAACTGGTCCATCCTTATACTCTGTCTCAATGCCTAAGGTCTCTCGATCAGGCTTTGCTGGTAGTCCCTCGCACTAGACTTAAGCGTAGAGGGGAGCTTGCATTTGCAGTAGCAGGGCCTCGAATCTGGATCTCAGCCTGATCTCTTAGAAATCCGTGAAACTGCCTTGGAGTATGAACATCAGAATCCTCGGCAGTTCCACGGAATGGCAGAAAATTCTGTGAAATGAAAATGGATCAAAATCAGTGGCAGTTTCACAGAAAAGTCTGCGATTAGCGCACAGTGAGACCTTGTTGTTAACTCGATGTAAGCCTTTCCCAAACCCCTAACCTAAGCTTAACCACTAAGAAACCTTGCTGTTAATTCAACGTAAACCTTACCCAAACCCCTAACCTAACCTTGACCACTAAGAAACCGTGCTGTTTACTCGATGTAACTTGTATTATGTCGTAATGTATTGTTTGTAACCATGGTGATAGTGAGTAAAAAAATGATAAAAAAGCACATTTGCAACACGTCTACATCGCGCTGACATAGAAAACAAAATATATGCAAAGTGTCCACATGGATTCGAACTCACAAGCTTTGGTATGTGAGTTGCATGTTTATACGCCCATCCACCATCCCCAACATACCAACCTGCAAAATCTATGCTATTTACACTCTGCTACGTTATGCTGCGATTCCGTGAAACTGCCACGGATTTAGGAGTTAAGGATCCGTGACTATTCCACGGAATATTCAGCCATTCTGTGAAACTGCCACGGAGTTTGAAGTTAAGTATCTGTGGTAGTATCACGGATTTCTGAGAGATCACGTTGCTGGAACTCCATGCCCCTAGAGATTAGAACGGCCCCTACCTTGTCTCTTTTGAAGTCTTTTTTAAAAACCCACCTGTTTACATTAGCATACTAACCTCCATTTCTGGCTGTTTTTACCTTTCTATTTTTAGCCAATGTTTTATACTGCTTTCATTCTTCAGTTTTTCACAGTACTTTAATCTGGTTATATAATAATAATAATAATAATTGGTTCAGCTTATATAGCACTTTTCAAGAACCCAAAGTGCTTTACACAGTGAGGGGGAAAGCCCACCTCATCCACCACCAATGTGTAGCACCCACCTGGGTGATGCACGGCAACCATTTTGCGCCAGAACGCTCACCACACATCAGCTATCAGGTGGAGAGGTGAGTAGTTATATATGCCAATTTGGAAGGAGGGGGATTATTAGGTGGCCATGATTGAGGTGAGGCCTGGTTGGGAATTTGGCCATGACACTGGGGGGTTAACACCCCTACTCTTACGATAAGTGCCATTGGATATTTAATGACCACAGAGAGTCAGGACACCCATTTAACATCCCATCCGAAAGACGGCACTCTAAGTAGGGCAGATGTCCCCGTCACTGCCCTGGGGCATTGGGATTGATCTTTAGTCCAGAGGGAAGAGTGCCCCCTACTGGCCCTCCAACACCACTTCCAGCAGCACTGGTCTCCCAACCAGGGACTAACCAGGCCCAACCCTGCTTAGCTTTAGAAGCAAACCAACAGTGCAATAAAAGGCTCTATGCTGCTGGCATATATCCTGCTACTCCTGTCTTTAGGTTGCCTTTTATTTGTGTTACTGTGTGTTGTGACACAGGTGTTTTTATTACTTTCTTTTTTTTTAGATATGACACTTTTGTAAAGCACTTTGGTCAGCCTAATGGCTGTTGTAAACGTGCTAAAGAAATAAATTGAACTTGAACTTGGTTATCCTCAAACATCAACATCGGTCCTGTTTGGTTCATTTTGAGATCGGTTGACAGTTGTCTCAACCAAACTGCTTCTTGAGCTGCACTTGCCAATGCCGTGTACTCAGACTCAACAGTAGAGAGCTACACATGTCTGTTTCTTGTTTCTCCAACTCACAGCTGCTCCACTGATTTGAAATGTGTAACCCGATACAGATTTGCGGTCATATTGGTCTCCAGCCCAATCTGCATCTGAAAATCCAATACATTCATTTGACTTGTCTTTGCTATACAGCAGACGTAGATTCAGAGTGCCATTTTAGTATCTCATGATTCGTTTGACAGCAGTCCACTGATGCTTTGTAGGATTAGCACAGAATCTTGCAACATTATTTACTACATAAGCAATGTCTGGTCTTGTATTTGTTGACAAATAAAGTAAACTACCAACAGCAGATTGAAATTGTGTAGGATCCACTCCTTCTTTGTCTTCAGAGTGTTTGACAAGCTTTGAGTTCATGTTTACTGGTGTGGTTATTGGCTTTGCATTTTCCATTCTAAATGTCTCCAACACAATTTTGGCATATGTTGTCTGACCCATCCAGATTTATCCAGTATGTGTTTTTTTGGACAATCTTCACTCCAAAAAAATCAGTAAGCTCACCCAAGTCCTTTATCTCAAAATGTTTTGCAAACATTTTCTTCACCTCTATCATCCTTTTATCATTGCATCCAGCAAGGAGAATGTCATCAACATACACAGCAATAATGAACATCTCACCTGTTGCTGCAGTATAAATGCAAGGTCAGCTGTATTTTGTAAAAAACCCATCTTCTTCAACTGTTCATCTAGGACAATGTTCCAACACCTTGGTGACTGCTTCAGTCCATAAATGCTGCGATTTAGTTTGCACACTAGATGTTCCGTTCCTTTGACAACACAACCTTCAGGTTGTTTCATGTACACTTCCTCCTTTAGTTCTCCATTGAGGAAAGCTGTCTTGACATCCATTTGATGCAGCTTTAGTCCATGCTGAACAGCCAGAGCAACTATTGTTCTGATTGACTCAAATCTGACTACTGGACTGAATGTTTTGACGTAGTCTGATCCAAACTTTTGTGAGAAACCTTGTGCTACCAGCCGTGCTTTATGTCTCTCAAATGTTCCATCAGCATCAACTTTGACTTTGAACACCCACTTACTGCCCACTACTTTTGAATATTTTGGTAGTTCTACCAGGCTCCACACATTGTTTAAATACATTGATTCCATCTCTTTTTCCATAGCTTCTATACATTTCTCCTTGTCTGGGCTGCTGTAAACATCTTTAGCAGTTTTGGGTTCAGTTGTTTGGTTATTAGTGAGTGTTACCCACTCTCCGTAATAGTTAGGTGGTTTTCTCACTCATGTTATTCTGTTGAGCTTGTTGTTCTTTTGAGTCCTCACTGTAAGGTTCTTGACAGACAGTCAAATTCCATATACCGTTTCACAGTGTCTTTCTCATTTGCATCAGATTGCTTCTCAATTTCATGAACAGACTCTTTGACTAGCACATCTCGACTGTAGAACACCTTTGCGTGTTTTATATCATAGAGTCAATGTCATTTATTTTCTGTCCCATAGCCCAAAACGACACATTTCTTTGCCTTCGTATCAAGTTTCTTCCATTCAATCTTTATGTACATGAACATATACAGTACATCCAAATACATGTAAATGATACAGCTTAGGTTTCTCACCTGTCCAGGCTTCAAAACGAGTCTTTCCTTTCACTCCATTTTGTTCAGGTGTCGTTGGTACTCTGAGCTCGTGTCGAAGTCCTTCTTTCTTCAGGAAGTCTTGAATCTCAGACAATGTATATTCTCTTCCATTATCTGTGCGTAAGACTTTCAGTTGTCTCCCAGTTTTCTGTCATGTTCCACTCCAGGAACTTCCCAAAAACCTCAGCTTTTCGTTTCAAAACATACACCCATACATAGTGAGTATTCTCATCAATGAATGTCAGGAAATATTCAGCTCCACTCAAAGATTTTTTGTTAATTTTTCCACATACATCACTGTGTACTAAACTAAGTGGTTCAACAGTTCTTTTGCGATCACTGATTGTGAACTTACTGCGATTGTCTCCCTTGCCCAGTAGAAGGCAGGGGTGAACATAGACTGAGACATGGACTACATATTGACCAGAGACTTGTATTTGAGAGACTAGGCATGGTGTTTGTGTTTCTCCTTTATGGTATATGGGTATACCGTTTCCATTTAGGGGTTAACCACACCTCTCCCCTAGCCGGGGTTGCTGGGAAACAGAGTTCAGGTCAGGTTATGCTGTATCATGTAGATTGGGTTGATTATGTATCAGGAACAGCCATGTCCTGTTAGCTCAGTTACTTTCTGGTATATATACAGCCCCGACTAGGTAAGAGGCATGGATGATTGTTTACTGTCAGCGTTTAGTGTGTTATACACTTGTGGATCGGTCCGGGACAGAGTTGGAGACAATTTGTGAAAAGTGAGTCACCTATGTTGCTGTATATAAATATGCTTGAGAGTTTTTATACATGTTATGTATCTCTGTTTCCCTGTACATTAACAGGAGTATATGTATATATAGTGTTAGCCAGCCAGCGTCCGTGCAGCTGTTAATAGCACGTAGGCTATATCACAGTACTCTCCTAAGCACATATTCATATTGGTTGAACCCTGCAATTGTATGCTCTGTGTTCCGGATTCGATCAATAAATTCAACAACTGCCTTCTAAGTCCTCCTCTCTACCTTACACCACACTAAGTTGTGACAGCGATGATGATTTCCTTCAGTACATGAATCACAAAAAATGTATTTTGTCACATCAAAGTCAAAGCCATCAACTAAACTCTCATTACATAGCTTCTTCAGATTTTGTACACCTACATGACCGTAACATCTGTGCCAGGTTTGTTCCTTAGACCCTTTTGCAGATTCACATTTTCTGTTACATGTACTTGGTCACTTTCTCTACAATTGACATAATAGAGACTGCCTTCTTTTGTTGCAGTTGCAATTAGCTTTTGATTACCATCCGTGATACAGCATCTATCCTCTGTGAACTTGACTTTTTTCCAGACTGAGTTACCTTGGACACACTTAGTAAGTGGTATGACAATTGTGGTACATACAAAACATCCTTTAGCTAACATTCTTGTGTTTTACCATCAGTCAATGTCATCTTCAGCCACACAACTCCACGTCCTGTTGCTTCAACAGAGTAACCATCTCCAAGTGTAACTTCTTGTGAGGGTTCCAAGCTTTTAAACTCATCAAACTGTTTCCTGTCATTACACATGTGACAGGTTGCTCCTGAATCTACAATCCAGCAATCCATTCTTTCATCAGAACTTGTTGATAGTGCATTACTCACCATTAGTCCAACACTCTCACTATCGAAGTCACTGTCTTGTTTTTTCACTTGTGCCTTATTTACTTTGTGTTTATAGTTCACCCTCTTACTTTCTTTGTTGAAGTCTGCTTCCAACATCACATTCTCTCAGTTTGCGCTCTTCGTGCAGCAATAGTTCCATGACAACCTCCATTTTAGGTACATCCGCACTTGCCTCCAGTGCCGTGACTAACACATTGAATGAATCAGGTAGACTTGCTAGCAAGTGCACCACTCAATCTTCCTCGTCAATATGATCCCCTACAACCGACAATGCATCAAATGTTTGAATCAATACTTCAATACGCTCTTGAAATGAGTCTCCGTCTTTCAATTGTAACGAATACAGTTTACGCCTCAGTGATAGCTTTTTTTGCCCACGTATCATCTGAAACTGATCCAACAACGTTTTCCACACAACATTAGGATCTTCCGGCTCTCCAATCAAATACAGCAAAGATGGTTCTATTGACAATACAATGGTAGCCAGTCCGCAATCACTTTCAGCCATATAACTAACTAACTTACTTGGATCGGCTCGCGGAGCAGTCTCTATGCCATTTACCAAGTCCCATAGTCCGTCTCTCATCAACGCCATCCGACATTGTACTTTCCACATAGGATAGTTTGATCAGTTTAACGGAACAATTGTCACCGTCTTGGACTCCGTGCTAATTTTTCTAAAATTATATCTTTCAGCAGCTTAGCTGTAGCGTTCTGAAGACTCTGAGCAATTATTTGTTTTAGTAAACGCACTTGACCAAATTGCGTCATACTTTTTACTGCATTTTTACAACCTGTACAACTATTCTTCTTTTTACAATCAGAATACAGACAATATGCTTAGAGCTCCACCTAGTGGTCATATAATGAAACTTAGAGTAATTTACATTAGACAGCATGATAACTTAAACAGCTATAACTGAAGTACATGTAAGCTCAATATAATTATTCTAGTAAGAGTGTATATTTTCCAACAATTACAACATGCAAGCTTGTCGGCTACGTCGTGTCAAGCCTCAAAAACATTACAGTAGCCTTAACTTGTGAACTCAGACTAACTCAGAAAAGTCCTTTTATTAAAGTAAATTTCCACCTCTGATAATGATTTAGTTTCATTAATCAATACAGAACAATTTACACTAAACAGCCATAACATTACGACAACCTGCCTTTTATTGTGTACGTCACTGTGTTCTGATACCTTTATCAGACCCAGCCAGAGACTGTAAAAAATATGGACAGCCTGACTGTGACGTCACCCATTGGTTTGTGAAAAGCGTTTTTGAATTCATTGTGGGCGGAGACGGTCGTCGCCATCTTGGTAGCGCGTCACTCGACGTCAACCTCGGATAACCAAAAATGGTCAAAGAGGCGGTGCGTGGGTGGAGCTGAGGTGCTTGGTTGCTGATGTCATGCCCACCGAAGTGTGACATTAGCAAGTTAGCATAGGCTAAGAAGCTAGGCTAAATGCTACCAGTATGCTACTT
>JACXGM010008860.1:12215-28414 GCA_016801145.1 Umbra pygmaea | reverse complement strand
GTATGTTAGCCGTCTACGAGGTGAGAGGAGCACGATGCTTCATAGCCAGTATGTTAGCCGTCTACGAGGTGAGAGGAGCACGATGCTTCATAGCCAGTATGTTTGCCATCTACGAGGTGAGATGAGCACGATGCTTCATAGCCAGTATGTTTGCCGTCTACGAGGTGAGATGAGCACGATGCTTCATAGCCAGTATGTTTGCCGTCTACGAGGTGAGAGGAGCACGATGCTTCATAGCCAGTATGTTAGCCGTCTACGAGGTGAGAGGAGCACGATGCTTCATAGCCAGTATGTTAGCCGTCTACGAGGTGAGAGGAGCACGATGCTTCATAGCCAGTATGTTAGCCATCTACGAGGTGAGAGGAGCACGATGCTTCATAACCAGTGGAATGAAATTTCCAATAAATTTCATTCCACTTCATGATTGTCTCCCACTTGTTGATTCTTCACAAAAATTTACAGTTTCATATCTTTATGTTTGAAGCCTGAAATGTGGCAAAAGGTCGAAAAGTTCAAGGGGGCCGAATACTTTCGCAAGGCACTGTAATTACAAGGAAAAATATTACCACACGAGGGAACTCATTGTGGTGCTCGAAGATGTGAAAAAAATTGGCATACATCTAGTGTACACATTTACCCAAATTATTCAGAATTAATTATTCGAACTGATATACATCAACTGCAAGGGAAACCATTCAATCAACATACAAGTCATTTGCGATGCTAATAGTAAAAAAAACCTTGTCTTCGCGAATTACCCTTGCTCAAGCCACGACTCATTTATGGCAAACTGCATCAGAACGGGAGAGGAGAGCTTATTTGACAGAAGAGTGAGACAAGCAATATAATCTCTGTCTGTTAGACTACATTGCAAAAATATTACCATGCATTCATAACCCCGTGATTCAGTGAGAGTGAGCCCAAAATATTGGAAAGTATGTCTTGTAAGATTTCTTTATTTACATTTTGTAAGAAAGACAAATTAATAGCAATCCGCCGTTATAATAGCAATCGGCCATGGAACAAGCGCTCCTACTCTTAAAAGGAATGTGAGATGACGCTATGATTGGTTTATTGCACGTTACGCCCAAACCACACGCATGACTAATGTAGCTACTTCAGACCTACCGATTTTAGATTTGCGTGGGGCGCAAAAGTAAATGATCCCGCCGGGATAATAGCAACAGCGCCCGGGACCCTCCCACAAAGTCACTTGCATTTGGCTTTTGATACTTGTGTTTCAGATCGTTAAAATAGGGCCCCTGGTGAAACTAATGAAGCCCTTGATTAGTTACATCAGGTGTGCTTGAGACCTGTTTTGCATATTTCTGCTTCAGTGAAGGATTCTGTTCAGAGGGTTGAATAAGTTTGAGACTGAAGAAGTCATTATGAGTTGCATTTTCAGTTGGACTTTGGGAAACCACTTGATGTATTTGTACTGTTGAACTATTTCAATTGCTTTTGTTTGATTTGTTCATTGCAAACAGCTGAAATTCAAAATTCTGACTAAACCTGATCTGCAATGGGGGTTAAATAATTTTGATATATATTTGTTTGTCTTTCAATGTTTCCGAGCATTTATATTTTTATTTTTTCTTTGTGCAGATTCCGGAAGAGGTAAGATATTTTCTTCCACACACTTCTGATCATATGTGCCTAATTTTCTCTTTCTAGAATAAGGTTAAGATTTAATGTAAATTATACTAACACAACTACGTCTAATTGAGCTTGGAACCCATGTCTGTCTATTATGGCGCCATGCGTCTGACCCCCTACAGTACCGAGGCTGTCAGAATGTGCACCTAAAGAAAGATTTCTTCCTGGCACACTCGTCCTGCGCTCGCTCTGAAACCTTCATCAACCTGAGAGAGGTCAGCAACCGCCTGCGCTTGCCTCCGGGAGAATACCTCATCGTGCCGTCCACCTTCGAGTCTGGCAAAGAGGCCGACTTCGTCCTGCGAGTCTTCACAGAGAAACAGTCAGAGACTGAGTAAGTGTGTGTGTGTTCCTGGTTTTACTATACTGCACCAGAAGTCTTAGATCAGTGGTCACCAATCCTGGTCCTGGAGATCTACTATCCAGACTATTTTCACTTTAGCCCCAATTTAGCACACCTGATCCCACTAATTAGCTGAATGAGGAGCTGAATGAGGCTATATTATTTGCAGTTGAAGTGAAAACTTACAGGATGGTAGATCTCCAGGACCTGGATTGGTGACCACTGTCTTAGATTATGGTTATTTGGGTTAGTTTTGGGTTATTTTTAGGGTTGGGTTTAGAGGTTAAGCTCAGAGTAGACATACAGCTTAGTTATTGAGTTTACTGTTGGAATAAATGTTTTATAGTTGGAAGGATTGAAAAACAAACGTTTGTGAATGAATAGTATCTGAAAGATCTGTTTGTTTGTGTGTGTCTTGAGTGAGAGCCTGAGGGTGTTTTCTTCTTGTCTGCTTTGTGATCACAGGGAGCTAGATGAAGACATCTCTGCAGACCTGGAGGATGAGGTGTGGTTGTCTTGGAAACACCTGGTTGTAACCATCTGACTGAAATTAAACAATACAAATAAGAAATGGATTTGACCATATCTGTTCCCTATCAGGAGAATATTACAGAGGCAGACATTGATGACAATTTCAAGGCCATGTTTGCTCAGCTGGCTGGAGAGGTATGTTGGCCCCAAACTGAGTGGTGTTATACAGGAGCTCACTGAAGTTAAAATGTATAAAGACAATTTTGCTATTTAATTTATAAAAGATGTAATTAACAGAGTTAACTACTTAAATAGTTTCAGAGCTAACCAAAAGGAAGCTCTACGGAAAATATTAATTTAAACAAAAGATTTGAGTTGGCCACTTAATTCAGCTGTAGCTATGATGACATCACAGTGTGTTTATGGTTTAAATGCGGTGTTGTTTATATATATTATTATATATATATTTATTGTTATAAACCCTTCTGCCTTTCAGGATATGGAGATTTCTGTTCATGAATTGAGGACCATCCTAAACCGAGTGGTGACCAGGCGTGAGTACAGCCGATCACATTCCCTTCAGCCAACCCATGTCACGGCTCCATCACCCCCTGGGATTTGATGTGTTGCTGTGTGCTTTCAGATAAAGACCTGAAGACGGACGGCTTCAGTATGGAGTCCTGCAGGACGATGGTCAACCTCATGGATGTATCCTTCTGTCTACAGCATGAGTCATTTTTTATTGACCGGAAATTCAGATAGATTACCACACATAATGAAGAGACAATTGGACAAATCTACATTTAATAAAGATATTTTTTTATTATGGATTTAAATGTGGACAATTTATAATATGCAAATGATTTGCTATCATTGTGATGATGGTACTAGCTATGCCAGGGTTGTAGGTTTAATTCCCACAGGGGACCATTATGATCCCATGCTCACATTACTCTGAGATGCTTCAACATGAAATATTTTACATTTCTTGACTAAGCGACAACAGAAGGATGGAAGTGCTCGTCTGGGCTTGATTGAGTTTCAAATCCTCTGGAATAAGATCAGGAAGTGGCTGGTAAGAACTGGTTTAATTAATAACAGATACTCTCTAATCAACTGTAGATCTCGAAGCCCAGTCGTATTCTGGGTATTTATGTTTCCCCTGTAATCGAAGACCCGTTTAGACACAGGACTTATAAAAGATCCAGTAGAACAGAAGAGCAGCCATCCCCATATCTTGTAGGGCAGTGGTCCTCAAACCCTTCCATGGAGGGCCTAGTGTATGCAGGTTTTTGCTTTTACCTTGTACGAGCCTGATGAGTAGCTCACTAACTGGTTAGTATCTCCTCTCACCTGGCAGTCTAGGTCCTAATTATGCTCTAATTGAAGGGAAAGACCAAAAACCAGCATACACTAGGCCCTCCATGGAAGGGTTTGAGGACCACTGTTGTAGGGTTTAAACAGCTATGCTCCATATCCATGCAGAGGACCTCAGTGAGAGGTTCAGAAGAATGCTCACAGTTGGTACTAGGTGTTTTTTGACAAACTGAAATAACAGACCTTCTTTAGAGACCATGAGTGCAAAAAGAGAAAAAATGATTTGTTTACAGAGAAATAAATTTTCTAACTCCTAATCTGCTCAAAATAACAAGTCTTACTGAGAGAATGAGTCACACTCCAACCACATACTAGCCACTAGCAAACCTCTCCCAGGCCCTTTTCCCCCAAACAATCAGGAGACTTGATCAGGGTCTCGGCTGTAGAATTGCCACTATCCACAGTTGTCTTGGCGTGTGGAGTGGAAAACGAGACCAGTAGGTCTGGGGTTTGTCTCCACCTGCTGGGCACATGGCGTCCCTGCATAGTGACCCAGAGCCATACTGTATGTCACACATGCATACAATGTAAAATAAATTATGATTTGCTTGCTCTCAGAAAGCTGTCTATATTATATGTTTATTATCCACCAGTTTGCCAGGTTAGCTGTTTGTTTAATATCTGGGTTTTAGCTATAATTTCTTATGAAATCTGTCTGGTTATTTTCAGGTCATCTACAGACAGTATGACTTGGACAAGTCTGGGTCCATGAGCTCTTATGAGATGAGACTTGCTTTGGAGTCAGCAGGTAGAGTTGAATAAGCATGCATATACAGTGGGCTCCAAAATTACTTGTACCACTGACTGGCAATGCACCAACAATACTGTAAAAACAAACAATACAATTATAGAGACACTCACAATACTAACATGTGAGACATACTGTATGTCATTAACCGATTGATGCCTAAAATGCCTGCTAAAAACACCTATAAAAACCTATGTTATTCTAGGATGAATATCCTCATCTCCTGAGGGTTTTCTGAAAAAATACTAAGAATTTTCAACGTCTACCAAAACCTAAGCCTATGTAGCACATAGAAACATGAAATAAAATTCATTTTATAGGTAATAATCATTCTATTATGCTATTTATTCATTATGCCAGTATTGTATTTGTATTACGCACACACTTTTAATGGCTCTCACTCTATATACACACACACACCCACACGCGCACACACACATGCGCACACACACACTTCTAACGGCTCTCTCTTCTAGGTTTTAAATTGAACAACCATTTAAACCAGGTCCTGGTGGCTCGCTATTCGGAGAATGAGGCGATAGACTTTGACAACTTCATCTGCTGTCTGGTGAAACTGGAAGCCATGTTTAGTAAGTACGGTACTGTCAGCTAGTCAATTAATGGAATGTGTACAGAAATGAGTGATCTCACGAGTGTCCTCTCTTCTCCAAACACATTGGAAGAGCCAGAGAACGCTTTGAGAACTGTCCCTATAGTGTGCCAAAGCAGATACCTCGACAATGTTCATTAGGTTGCACAATTCTTCTAAAGAATGTAATAAAAATATGTATATAGTATTTTGCTGTCAGGCTCCTTTCTTCCTTGTGGTGCCAAATGTACATCCAGTAATCATGATCATTTTATTTTACAGGATCTTTCCAGCAGCTGGACAAAGACGGAAACGGAATAGCTGAAATGAATATAGGTGAGGTGAGTCATTAGTTGTTATACTGCACCTTTAATCAAACTGAATTGAATGTCACTGAGGGGAGTGTGCCTTTAAAGAAAACCCATGAATATCAATGAGGTCTTGTTGGACATTTTCTACCTTGAATCAAACCCCCATACATTTAGCAGTCTGGTATAACTTTTCAACCATTTATCATCTCTGTCCATATCTATCTTTTTCTCTCAATGTCTCCCTTACTAGTGGCTGTACATGACCATGTGTGGTTGAGGAGAACCAGTCGTTTCCCAGGAGAGGGACTGAATGAACAGCCGGCGTGCCTCACACAGTGCATCCTCCCTGGGGTCATTTAGACCTACCTAGCCTCTTTCCTGGAACCATGAAGACCTGACTCACATAGGGCTGATGAGAACTGTACTTTAATGATTAACATTGTTGTCCCGTTTATTCTTTTCAGCATGGTTCCAGCTACTAGAGTTAAAGCCTGACTAAACTTCCCTAGTTTGCCTCTGTTTAGTCCCATGTTGTGAACCCGGCTCTGGTGTCTTCACGCCTGCACAACCGCGGCCTATATAGGCCCATTTTACAGGGTGAGGTCCTTCGAAGGAAATTAAAGACCACCTGCCCCTGTTAGGGTGTTTCCTATGCAACCTTTTTAAATTGATGGTTTAAAAGTATATATACATATAGATTGATCTGTTAACAGCATGGGTACAGTTATTTTTAATCATGTTAGTTGGAGTAAAAAAGGTCTGTTTGTCTTATTGTTTTTGCATGCAAAGATTTCACGAAAGAAGCTTGTGTTCCAACGCTTGGGGGTAGAAGTGACCTGGCTATCGTGTTGGAGGATCAATTTACACAGTGTCTCTTGCACTTAATGACCAAGTCTCAACAACGATGTCATAGTCATCTTCAAGGAGGGGATTAAGAAACTTAGTTATGGTAACTATAAAAAACAAGATGAATTCCCACAACTTTGTATTTAACGCCTAATGAAGTTTGAGGCTGTTGTTTTACTTTGCCCACTAGGTGGCGGTATTGAACAGGCTCTTATATCTTGTGTGTGGTTTATCATGGTACTACACCTGAAAACCCTTAGATACTGAACTAAACCATAGAGAGGGATAGCAATGCATTTTTGCATATTGCAGTTGAGGGCTTCCACCATTTTAAATCTGTCCACCAGGTAGGACTTCAAACTATATTGGCTAATCTCTCCAGATATCCTGGTGAGGATCAGTAGTGTCAGTCAAAGCCAATGGAATACTTTACAATGGAGGTGACCACACTGGGGCTGCCCATGCCCTTAGACACCTTAATGAGAGCCTGGAACAAAGATGTTGCCTCTATCCAAATCTGTGGAACAATCAAAGTATCACTGATCTGGCTAGTTGTAACACATCGTAGTTACATGGGGTTTTTAATCATTTATGTTTGATATCTGAGGTACTCTGGACCAAATGGATCAGATTACAGTGCAGACTAAAGGGTTAGCTTTAATTTTTATTCATTAATGGCAAATTATCTATAAACATCACTACAATATAGGAAGCTGACAGTTTAATGTAATCAATGTCTACTAGCAACCTTCCTCACCATATTGTTTTATCATTGGTACATTTGAGAAAATAATATCACTGTAACCTGTTTAGCAGCGTGGATATTTCAAAATAATATCACTGTAACCTGTTTAGAAGCGTGGATATTTCATCTGCCTTTATGCTGAAGTCTATGGCACATGGGTCAGGAGATTTTTAATATCACTTTAGTCAAGCTCGCTGTCCTTCTCAGGTGTTTCAAATTACAAGTCACTGCTTTTTGGTTGCATCTGAATACTGCTGTAACAAGACTTACGATTGTGTCAATCCTGTATGCAGAAGCTAGTGGTTCTGAATCATGTATGGTGTGCCTTGAATTAATAAAAGTCCTGTGAGTTGAAAAATACACTGTTTTCTTTTGTTGGTAAAAATGCACAAATTGACATGCATTTGATCTTCAAACTTGTCCACATGATAGAGAAGATATAAAGTCACAAACCCTGAGCATCTAAGCTCTGGTCTACTGACGTGTAGGAGAGCCAATCACCAGTGTTGAAACCTAAATGATTGTCATGAAAAGAATACAGCACTTTGTGTCTTTATTTATAAAACCACCACAACAAATAACATATGATTTGACCTTCCACCAAAGTATCTGTAAAACCATAGCAATGACATAACTACATGTTATGTAGAAAACTAGAGAGCTTTCCATTTGATAACATGGACACTACTTGTGTAATATGACTATGTATGCAAATAATCAATTCTGCTTGAAATATCATTTATCACCATGAAGCCAGTCAGGTCCCATATCTGGCAGTGTTATTGTCATCGACTACTATCATTTGCAAATATGGGTTCCACAATTCCACATTTAAAATTCAGAAAGTCTGTGAAATCAGGCTACACAAACCGGCTAGCAATGGCCAATAGTTTGGAATATTCTCCTTCCATCTTGCGCAGGTGTGTGGGTAAGGGAACCTTAATTCTAGTTCCGGTTGGATTGCCGTTGTCTTCAATGAGAACAACATTGTTTGAGTCAAAACGTGGGTTCATTCTCTCTCCAGGCATTTTGTGGCCAACAATAAGTGCCTTCTTCTTTCCGCCTTTGATGGCCAGTAGGACTCGGTCTCCCACTTTTCCCACTCCGTTCTTGGTGTAAACGTGGATGACTCTTGGGGCTCGGTGCCATGGAGTGGTGCCCTGTGGGCTGTTGTCAACAACACGCACTCTGGTCATCTTCTGGATGGCTGCCAAGGCTGCTGACACGCTAGAATAAAAAATAAAAAGTATTGTGAACATGACTGCTTGAATAAAAAACATACGAAACATTTAGTATTTTATATAATTATATATAATTGACATCAGAGCAGAGATTAGTTACATTAGTTAGTTATTAAATACTGACAGAAAAAGGACAATATATGTATAAACACAATTTTTAAACGTCACCTGAAATCATTGCGAGGTGTTAATAAAGACAGTTCTACGAAGAGCCTCCTGCGGCATCCTGAAATAAAAGCCATGTTTGGACCCTATGGGAGATAAGAGGTGCGTAAATCTGCTGCCAGTGCCAGTCTGGATCTCCGGGAACTTATCAACAGACGCATGCGTCGTTTTGCAAATGGGCAGCTACTTTAGCATTGCGTTCTAGCTAACAAGTGAATTTACCAACATAGATAAACCAAATCAATATCGTTGTACTTATTTCCCAAGTTATGTCTAATTATTAAATCAAATGTCAATGTTTGTAATTGTTTTATACTTGGATAGTTCCTTACCGTAACGACCTAGCTAGCTCTTTAACCAATAACGCTACATGCCAATGTCAAATGCGTCACCAATAAGCGACTAACGCGTCATAGTAAAGCGATCCATTTGATTACCACATGCATAGAGAAAAAGCGCAATCGGAAATGTTATTGTATTATTCAGTGTCTAGCTCGTTCATTCGATCTAAGTCTATTATTTGATTACTCAACTAAAGGAGGAACGTATCTCTAAAACAGGAAATATATTGAGCAATATATGTATTTTCATGAAAAATGAACCAAATGAAAGGGAATATGTATCAATCTGTTCTATCTGGTGTATTTCTATGATTTTGGTACGCCCTGTTCTTCAATGGATATTTGAATGGGAACGCCCCTCGCCTCATCCGATGTAAATCCACTGCCTCAGTTAGCTGCTGCTGTGCTTGTCTGTAACCGGCTGCTAAACTCCTGCTGGTCGCATTTTGACGAAGATCGAAAGACAGCGTGTGATTTGGAGAGAAGCTGTATTCCGTTTTCCACGTGGGATTAATATAGGACCTGTATATACGGTATTACGAAGGTTTTAGTGTTTTGGATCGTGCTGCTTGGAGCTCGCTGGTCGCCTTGGCTGGGTTGGAAAATCCACTGCGTAATCAAGCAGCAGGTAAACCATCGCTGAGCAGCGTCGTCAGTCACGGCCCTTCACGGCCAAGTAACACAGTCTACTAACCGTGGTCGGTTATCTAGCTGGACAAGTCTGTCTATAGTCGTACCTAGTTAACTGAGTCAATAAAGCGCTGTGGTAAATCGGGTGTTTATATTAGATCACTGTAGACAGAACGTACGCTGTCATTATAACGTTGTTTTGCAAACATTAGCACGACCTACCTCTTAGCTATGTAACTATGATGTCGCAATTGTCTGACATTGACGTTACCGAGTAAAGAAAGAGGCAAGAGGGACCAGGATTATTGCCACGGCCAGGAAATTAGTGTCCTTAGCATTGGCCCAGATATGCTAGCTGGTGGGCCGGGGTGGGTTGGGGGCTGGCGGTAGATGAATAGGCAGCTAACTGAGTCCTGGGTATCACTGGCATAATTAGCTGTTGTAGTATGTATCATACTGGACCCATAACTCTGCATGCTAATCTTTCACGTATTCGTCCAGCACTGCTGACACCAATGAACGGGCATCGAATGACAAAGACAATGCACCTCTATACAGAGCGCCTGTCCACGTTATAGAGGGCCTGTCCTCGTTATAGAGGGCCTGTCCACGTTATAGAGGGCCTGTCCACGTTATAGAGGGCCTGTCCACGTTATAGGGGGCCTGTCCACGTTATAGGGGGCCTGTCCAGGTTACAGGGGGCCTGTCCAGGTTACAGGGGGCCTGTCCAGGTTACAGGGGGCCTGTCCACGTTACAGGGGGCCTGTCCACGTTACAGGGGGCCTGTCCACGTTACAGGGGGCCTGTCCACGTTACAGGGGGCCTGTCCACGCTACCGGGGGCCTGTCCACGTTCTAGGGGGCCTGTCCACGTTCTAGGGGGCCTGTCCACGTTCTAGGGGGCCTTTTAGACCTGGGATAACTATTTTGAGATGGGACACCAGGTGAGTCCCATTAATGTTAAGGTAGAACAGAAAACCAGCAGGCTCCGGACCCCGTAGTGTTAGATAACCTGTGGCAGTTGTTTGTTGCATGAATTCTACAATTTCTGCCCTTCTGATTATCCAGAGTGACTTGCAGTAAGAAAAATGTAATTCCCAAATTCATCTAGAGATTTTGCAGGAGAACGTAAAGGCCGTCTGTCTGCCAATTTAACCTCAACAGTAATTGGATGATGCAACAGGTCAACGACCCAAAGAACAGAAATAAATCAACAACAGAATGGTTCAACAGAAGAAAATATGCCTTCTGGAGTGACCCAATACGGACTTCAATCCGATTGATTTGCTGTGGCACGACCTTGAGCGATTCACACCAGACATCCCAAGTATATTGCTGTGCTAAAACTGTTGTAAAGAGGAATGGTCCAAAATTCCTACTGACCAATATTTTTTTATTTTATTTCACCTTTATTTAACCAGGTTAATCGATTGAGAACAAGTTCTCATTTGCAATCGCTACCTGGCCAAGATAAGGTGCAAGGTAACATTAAGTTACACATGAAGTACAAACATTCAGGTATACAGTTAGACATATAAACTGTTCTAAAAAAATAAACGGAATACCTAAACAACACAATGTAACTCCAAGTCAGTTACACTCTGTCCACTCAGGAAGCAACACTGATTGAAAACCAATTTCACATGCAGACAACATCATGAGGGTGGTATGAGGGCCTGACATCCACAGGTGCGGGTGTTGTGCTTACAGCCCACCACTGTGCAGGACGTTTGGCATTTGCCAGGGAACACCAAATTTGGCAAATTCGCCACTGGCGCCCTGTGCTCTTTACAGATGAAAGCAGGTTCACACTGAGCACATGTGACAGACAGGACAGAGTCTGGAGACATGGTAGAGAATGGTCTGCTGCCTGCAACATCCTCCAGCATGACCGGTTTGGCAGTGGGTCAGTAATGGTGTGGGGTGGCATTTCTTTGGGGGGCCGCACAGCTGTCCATGTGCTCGCCAGAGGTAGCCTGACTGCCATAAGGTACCGATGACCTTATGGTGGTATTGTGAGACCATATGCTGGTGCGGTTGGCCCTGGGTTCCTCTTAATGCAAGACAATGCTAGACCTTGTGGCTGGAGTGTGTCAGCAGTTCCTGCAAGAGGAAGGCATTAATGCTACGGACTGGCCCGCCCGTTTCCCAGACCTGAATCAGATTGAATACATCTAGGACATCATGTCTCGCTCCATCCACCCAGGGGCGCTGCTAAGGATTTTGGGCCCCATGAAAAGAATCTTGACAGGGCCCCCAACACAGCTGAGACAGGGCTTCTCTGGGCCCCCTGTTAGTCATGGGCCCCGAGAATCGTAATCCTTTACCCCCCCCTTTACAGCGCCCCTGCATCCACCAACGCCACGTTGCACCTCAGACTATCCAGGGGCCTCATTTATAAAACTTTGCGGTGGATTTGCGTCAGAAGTGGCGTACGGACGAAATATAGGACGTGCGTACGTAAATAAATATTCAGATTTATAAAACCGTGCGCACGCACGTCCTACGCTGTTTTACCTTTATAAATCACAATCAACTCTAATACGTGGCGCAGCTTTTGCGGATACATGTCACGCCCATAACTGTCCATAAATAGTCAGTGAAACGCCCCAAAATTAATATTAATTGATTGAGAAATCATGGCATACACAGTAGTAAGGAAAACCAAAAAAGCAACTTCACTCAATGTCAAGTAGAAAATATTGTTTGCGAGGTGGAAAAGAGGAGGAAAATGTTGTTTTATGCGCATATTCCTATTACGAACGGCGAAAATGCGTTTGAGTGGCAGAAGGTTGCAGACGCTGTGAATGCCGTGGTCGAAATAAAGAAAGTGGTCAGATATCAGTCGATGTCGAAAAGTGTCTATAGCGCTTCATCGCGAAATTGTGTCTGTCACGGGTGGGGGAAATGGGTAACATTAGAGCAACATGTCTGCATCACAAATTATTTGGACATTGGTGGAATGAAAATGCTTTCGATTAATGAAAGCATTCTCATTCGGTGTCCTTATGGCAACATGAGTGCAGTCAAAAGCATCGATTACATTTGGGATACCGGACATAGCTGCAAATTGTGCTTTTTTGATTGCCTGTTCACCCGCTGTGTACGGAAACTTCATGTACTTATGCGCCAAGCCTATTATACCGACTAACACGCCTGGCATAACTCAGCTGAGATATCCCTGACTTGTCAGTAAATTCCATTTGGAAAGTGCCATGTCGCCAGAAATCCTGTTATGAGTGATATGAAAGGCGCCAATAAATAATATTCATTATGAGGCTATTATTATAATTATAATTATTATTTTCTAACATTGCAAGGTCAGCTATTGTGCGTCATTACGCATTGTGATGGCATGGCTTTTTATAACCATCCATTTGATTGTATCTGATAATCTACAGATGTATTAATCTAATTGTAAATTTAAAATAGTTCTGCACAAATAGAAAATCTTGAACCTTTCAAAATGGTTAAGACATGCATCACGATGGAACACATTTAAAAATAAAACGAACTAAATGCATATAAATTAACACTTCTGTATCTGATTATGACATTTATACTATGAAAACAATATTCCCCAATTGACAATAAAGACTATCTATTATCTATTTATTATCTATCTTATTATCATCTATTTGTCTGCACCGCCAAACAGAGACATCGACAAGAATATTAGTTTTAAACATGATTTTGTTCTGTTTACCGTATTATGTATGAGAATGAATTACATAACATGCCAATATAATTAGCCTACATAATATATTTGAGTATTTTTTTTGCAAATATGTGCAATTGTGCCTTTACGTTAAAATCTTGTTTTATATTGTTTGTATTTCTCTTCAGGCTGTTAATTGTATGCATGCCTTTGTGACATCTTCATATTATTAATGAGAGGCAGTATTTCGATTTCGGTTACACAGCGCTCTGCAGTTTCAGACTGATCTACAGTAGCCTACGTGTTTCATCCATCTGCCGATGGTGTCGCCATTTCTCATTTCACCCGTTTTTTGCGTACGCCTGGGTCAGAGTTTCCGTGAAGGACCGCACATTTTCCCGTCAAGTTTGCTTTTTATCAATCCCAATTATTGCGTAGAGAGCTGCGTACATCTTCTTTTGTGCGTACGCCACGTTTATAAATGAGGCCCTAGGAGTTGGCAGGTGCTTTAGTCCAGGTCTGGGAGGACATCCCTCAGGAGACCATCCGCCACCTCATCAGTAGCATGCCCAGGCGTTGTAGGGAGGTCGTACGGTCACGTGGAGGCCACACACACTACTGAGCCTCATTTTGACTTGATTTAAGGAAATTACATCAAAGTTGGATCAGCCTGTATTATTGTTTTCCACTTTGATTTTGAGTGTGACTCCATATCCAGACCTCCATGGGTTGATAAATTTGATTTCAATTGATAATTTTTGTGTGATTTTGTTGTCAGCACATTTAAATATGTAAAGATTAAAGTATTTCATTCAGATCTAGGACGTGTTATCTTAGTGTTCCCTTTATTTTTTGGAGCAGTGTATAAACGGTATTAGGTTAGATAAGAAATACTGTACATTCAGTGCTAATATGGTCTAAGAATAGAGAGGTAGATTATTGGAATGTAAAGTAGCAGTACAAGAGGAATAACTCTAGGATAGGTAACATGATGTACATGAATAATAACTCTAGGATAGGTAACATGATGTACATGAATAATAACTCTAGGATAGGTAACATGATGTACATGAATAATAACTCTAGGATAGGTAACATGATGAACGTGGCCAAACGCTGTTGTGCCATATTCAACAAAGCATATAAACATGATTGCTTCTGTTAGTTGCTCTAGGTCACCAGAACCTGCTCTTCTGTTAGTTGCTCTAGATCACCAGAACCTGCTGATTAACAAAAATGCAAATGTACTTTGCAGGCGTATGTTAATGAAGGCATATTTAGGTTATTTTGTCTTCAGATCTTTTTGCTGTTCATAATGTAGTGGTTTTGGACATTGTTTTTTGTCATTCATTACCACCAGTGGACGTAGCAAAAGAATGCAAGCTAACTATTGCTAAGTAACCTTTGGTGCAGACGCCCATTTATAAAGAGCAGCTTTTCACCACTGTGGACTCACCTAGGTACACGCCCTAGCGCTAACTAGGTACACGCCCTAGCGCTAACTAGGTACACGCCCTAGCGCTAACTAGGTACACGCCCTAGCGCTAACTAGGTACACGCCCTAGTGCTAACGCTTCATTGACCATTTCACTCTAAATTGTGCTTGTTATTCTAATAGAATATATATATATATATATATATATATATATTTTTTTTTTTTTATCTTAATACAAAATAAACCATTTCGATTAAACATTCAAACTACCCTACTAGTTAGCCAGGTTGTCCGATCAGATTCTTTCAAATATAATTGTGATTATATTCTGTAAATTAATCTGTATGAATTTAGGTTTCTGTTATTGAATTTTGTCTATTTCCCTTTACCCATTGCTAGGGCCAGACAACAAAAGATCCAGCACATTAGAGATGCACAAACTGCAACCCTGTAGTGATTAGAGCAGGTATAGAGTGCTTAGAGCTGGTACAGCATGGGTAGAGCACGTATAGACCAATTAGAGCAGGAATAATCCTTTACTTACTGGCCACTTCATTAGGTACACCTTGCTAGTACTGGGTTGTACCCACTCTTTTTTTCAGAACTGCCTTAGTTCTTTGTGGCATTGATTTTACAAGGTGCTGTAAACATTCCTCTGAGATTTTGGTCCATATTGACATTAGTGCATCACAAAGTTGCTGCAGATTGGTTGGGTGCACATCAGCCGCGGTCGGTGAATCTTAATTGGGGAGGACGGGCTCGTATTACGCTCAGAACCGGAGTGAATGGAATGTGTGCAAATCAAAAAAACAATTGGTTTTGTTCGTTGCGCATCATTCCATTCACTCCGGTTCTGAGCGTAATACGAGCCTGTCCTCCCCAATTAAGATCCACCGACCGCGGCTGGTGCACATCCATGATGTAAATCTTACTTTCCACCACATCCTACAGGTGCTTGATTGGAGATCTGGGGCCTCATGTATAAATGTTGCGTACGCACGAAAAGCTTACGTACGCTGAATTTCACGCACATGTTGTGATGTATAAAAATGTACTTGACGTGAGAATGTGCGGGCCGTCACGGAAACTTTTGAGCAGACGTGGGAATGTGCGGGCCGTCCGCAAAGTCTTTTCTGGCTTTGTAACGTCGCGAAATCTAACTGATTATACCTAATTACCTCAGCCAATAAAAGTTGGATGATTCACATCAACATGCCAAACCCCAAATGCGAAATGCTATTAACTGTTTAATTTGCCATCACTAAATAAATTCTGTTAAACTTGAGGGTGTCAAACGAATAACAAAATCACTCAGGAAATGCATGTCACACTCTGTATATGGTTAATATTGCACACAGCACTGATTACTTACCACAGATGAAATATATACTCGCTGTGCTGTGCAACTTCAAGATTGACATGGGAAAACGCAATTGTCTCTGTGAGCCTAATCTCTGAAACACAGAAGTTAATCTCGCGTAATTTGGTCAGTTGCGTCATTTAACTTCTGTGTCCATATGCTGTAGGAATTGGTATATCCGCCCTGAAACAACGGAAAGGGAAATTCAAATCCTAGGCCCAACCCCTTCCGACACTTCCTATTGTTTTTGTTCCTATTTGAAACTGCTCGTGGAACCTTAAAAA
>JACXGM010008860.1:0-12115 GCA_016801145.1 Umbra pygmaea | reverse complement strand
GTGAGCCTGACTCTGGCTCATCCATAACGCACAGGAGGAATGACGCACCGATCCACCTCCCAAGGATGAAACGCAGTAACAAGTGGGCAAAATCACTCGCGTGTGATGCTCAATTGATCCCATGGATTATGTGTAAATAAGTGATCAAGGTCTGTGAAATTATGTGTAGCCTATAAAAGGACCCGTAATAGATGATGCTATACTTGATGCGCAATGGCTGCTCCGGCCGTATATATAAAAATATGTCTGGGACGGTGCATAACCGACTTTGGGACGTTTACGGGACGATGGTCAGTAGGTAAAACATAACTTGCATACAACACTGGTTACTAACGTATAGCCTAGTTTAAACACAAGGCTGATGAAGCAGTTCATAATTAGCTAATCTTAAAAGTTGATGAAATATAAACAATAACATGACAAGCGCAGCAATATTTTCACTTCTCCACATCGGGAGAACACCAATATGAGATTGATATTCTCCCAACGAGCCGCATTATCAAATTCGCACCTGACTCAAACAGTTATTGTAGTAGGTGTGTAAGCGATTAATATTTAGCATAGTAGTAAAACATATAAAGAGAGAAGATCTTGCAAAATATGATTGTGACTTAAGCAGTTAATAAATGTAGTTTTAATGCAGGTTTGGCATGTCAGGATGTTTAAAAATAATTTGCAATGATCGGATATTGAGTATAGGGTATATGCAAGCTTAGCAGGCAAGATGCTATCACATTTAAATTGTCTGTAGACTGGCTAACAGTAGCTATAGAGAAAATGGTTGTATGATCTTCTTGACCAGGGATTAATACATACTACTCAAATGTGAAAAATTGTTTAAGCACTAGATTTTTGCATTTGTGGAAAAAAGTTAAGCTGCGAGCCCTTCATCTGCATAGTCATTTATGGGAGGAGGCAAGGCGGGGTCAGTGGCTCGTTCACGTGCGATCTGTCTCACGTTGATTGTGATTTATGAAGGAAAGGTGCGCAGGACCAGGCGTACGACCGGTTTTATACATGTGAATTTCTCTGTGCGTAGGTACTTTTCCAGTTTTGGCCGTACGCCATCTTCTGGTATGTAAGCTGCGCAATCTTTTATACATGAGGCCCCTGGTGACTGTGGAGACCTATTAAATATTTGCATTAACGAGCAGATGTACAGGTACACCTAATGAAGTGTCTGGTAAGTGTAGACCGGTAAGAGCAGTTGGAACAAGGCAGCTAACCCCAATATCTTCATGGGTGCTCAACATGGCAGCCGCCCACCGGCCAACTCTCTAGTTTGGAGGTGTGTGTTGAAAATGGAACGGACACAGTGCCCAGACGACAGAAATAATGTACAGTATTTATTATTGGTAAGTGCAGGAGACAGGGATTCACTCAGTTTGTTCCTACTGCCAGTAGGCTTACTAGCCAAGTTCTTGCCCGAAAGTTTGGGTATTAGAGATTTGCTACAGATGTGAATTTAATATTAATCGATTGACATTGTTAGTGGTCTGTTTTGTATTTTCTTTAATGAAATATATTTCATCAATATAGAGCCTATACCTAATCAACTTCATCCATAGAATTCCTCCTATTCTTCAGCATCTCTAGGAATGAGATCCAGAGTTTGGCCATTAGGTAGTGAGACAGTTTGACGTCTTACACGCCATTAGGTAGTGAGACAGTTTGACGTCTTACACGCCATTAGGTAGTGAGACAGTTTGACGTCTTACGCGCCATTAGGTAGTGAGACAGTTTGACGTCTTACACGCCATTAGGTAGTGAGACAGTTTGACGTCTTACGCCTTGTGAAACAGAAACCCATCATCTGTTACCGGGGAGAATTTTGTCCAAGTTTTGTGCTTCATGAAACGTTTCAGGCTGTCTTGCTGCGAAGGTTTAATCTGACCTGACCAGCATTAGAACACAGCGCTCAATGTTTCTTCTGCACTTAGTGCTGCTTGTTTCTGCGAGGACAGTTTACACTCACTCCATTCTCTATTGTGTAGGAAGATACAGCTGTAACGCTGGGCTGTATTCATTACGGCGTACTGTAGCAAAAGGTTTTCTGTTTGGGCTTTTCTCATAGGATTTGTAAAGGAACCAATCCAGTAATATTCTCTGGTATAATTTTAGTACAGGATTTGGATATGGTTGATATGGTTTTAAATATTGATTAGAAAAAGCCAAAATGACTCTGTAGGGTCACTGTGGAGGTAAATCTACATGTTGTGACAGGAAAACAAACATTTATCAAATCTAAATGAACCCTTTAACAATTTTAATACAAAAATGTTGTTACTAACACTTATCCACAGAACATCTGACATTTTCAAAAGGGTTTAGATGACATTGCCAACCCAGTAAATATTTTTTAATCGTACACAGCTCATCTTCAGTGCATTCTCGTGCTCATCTGTAGTTATTACATCATATTATGTCTATTAAATGTACATAATAATAACTACAAATTTGAGGCGAGTCAATCTTTGAATCGAGCCAATAGCAAAATCAAATGGGACGTATCGAGAAGTCAAACGAATGCATCCAAATGTATTAAAAAAATACTGCAGCGCTGCCCACATGGCAGGATTAGTGAGAAGATCTGGACTAAAAATAAAAACAGACTTCCACAGCGTGTGCCACTCTTGTCAGCTAAGAACAGGAAACTGATGCTACAGTAAGACGGGCCCACCAAAATTGGACGAAAGAAGATTGGAAAACATTACCTTGTCTGATGAGCCTTGATTTCTGCTGCAAAATTCAGATTGTAGGCTTAGAATATGGTGTAAACAACATGAAAACATGGATTCAATTTGCCTTGTATCAACAGTTAGGCTGATGGTGGTGGTGGTGTAATGGTGTGGGGGATATTTTCTTGGCCCACTATTGGCCCCTTAGTACCAATTAACAATTGTTTAAATGCCACAGCCTACCTGAGTATTGTTGGTGACCCTGTCCCTCCCTTTATGACAAAGCTCACATCATCTCAAACTGGTTTCTTGAACATAACGAAAATAAGTTCACTTTATTCAAATGACCTCCACCAAATCTGCAGCAACTTTGTAGTGCAAAAATATCAATGTGGACCAAAGTCTCTGGAATGTTTCTACCACCTTGTTGAATCTATTCCATGAAGAATTAAGGCAGTTCTGAAAGCATAATGGGGTCCAAACGATCCGAGCAAGGTTTATCTAATGAAATGGCCAGTAAATGTATAACAAAGAACCCTCAGTTATTTATTTTTATATATATATATATATATATATATATATTTATCAGGCACAAGCTCAGGAGTGAAATCAAGGGTATGTAAAAACAGGTCAACTTCCCTTTTTAATTATACTTTTTCCATTTGAAAACCTGCTTCGGGATACTTTGAGTGTTTTGTTTGTGAGCTGCTTTTGGTTTCGTCAGGAAATGAGTCAAGCTCAACTGAAGTAATGTTCTGAACCCAGGCATTCTGTCATCATCAGTCATAAACATAAACAGAGAGGAGCGCGGGCAACAGCGGAGTCTTTATAGGTTATAAGTGAACACAATACAGGAGACTCACATGGTTATACTGGCACATCCTCAGTATTCTTCTTTTGAGGTTTCTGTGGAGTGTTCAATCCCAATTGGCTTTGTGGAAGCCAGATGGATTGGGCCTGGTAGGGACACTGAAGATAAGATGTTCAAGCTAGCTGTTGGGTCTTCTGTCTTATGTTTTTAAATAGTTTTCAATCTTAAACATCAGTTCAATCTTACTGTCAGACCTTGTACCTTCCCCATATTCACCCATCGACATGTTACCTGGGTACTAACTTTCTGTTAAAATACTTTGAGACAGACATCTGTATGAACAATGAGTGAGATTGGCAGACAGTGATTGACATTTTAGCACTGGGATTGACCAAGTATGTGTGTAGTTTATTCTACGTTGTGGGTATATCAGTACAGCAGACAGAAGGTGGCATTCTGCTGGAATACAGCGACAGTACAGTTTGGTCAAGGGGGTTGTAGTTTTTCATGACATGCGGTATAGGTAGAATGAAGCTCACCTAAAATATGAACATTTTTCACCGCCTCTCCCCAAGCAAAACATATATTCGCATTACTCTCCCTGAGAATGTGAAGAAAAAAAGACCATCATGGGCGCAACATTAAATTCTGGGCCCTGTACATAGGCTCTCTCTGAGGGCATCTCCCCTTTTATTCCCCGATGTGATGTCCCCTTCACAGGTTAGGACCCTATTTAATCAGTTCCCCTTTTCCCAGCAGTCTGCCACCACTGCCCTTCCCCTTAAATGAACAGATGAAAAATTGCCAAAGATGTGGGAAGATTGTTATGATCCAGTGGTTCTAAAAACATTTGTGTGTTATGGTGGCATATCATTTGGTTTCTTGGGAGTGTTCTATAATGATACAATTACATTTGTTTAATGGTATAGCTATAAATAAACTCACTGTTATTGGGGAAAAAATTGATATACTAGATTCTTCTGCCCCTTGGTGTGTTTTTTTTCCATTACACAATAAAAATGTCCTAATTAAACTGTGGTAAATAAACAGTCTTGTATATTATTTTAAATGTACTAATTTGATTGTTTAAATGGTAGAGAAATATGCTATATTTAGCCATTCAATATGTATTTCTCAATAGCTAACAAATACAGAAATTACATTGTCATCGATTATTAAATGACGCAACCCTCTCTTGTACCAAAACAACTATTAAACACACCCCATGACTAAAATTAATAAACACAAACCCCACCCCTTTCCCTCCAATCTCTTCCTAATTCCCATTTGAACTGTAGTCAGTTTGGGATGTACACTCAAATTCCAATTTTTTTATAAGGACAATTTCTAATTGAAATGGGAATTTCTACTAGTTGTTGAATTAAGAATATTTTGAACCACACTGATGCCTCAACACGTGTAAAATAACATCACATGCCGTGACATGGGCAGACCTCAACCCTGTTTGACCACATGTCATAGTTGACAGGCAGGGAATTCCTTAGATAAAGAGAGAACTCGCATGATAAACTTGCCAAGGGTTGAAAGAAGAAATGGAAGCTATTGGCCTTGTGGGTCACAAAACATGCTGTAAATAATTAACTATGTCAACACTACTGCTTACGCTGCTGTAAGCTTTGAGTTAGCATATTAGCACAGGACTACCACACTATATACACATTGTCCCTAGAAAAAGAACCAGCTGATTTATCAAGGGTAAAGTTCTCTGGTTTCTGTTTCTCTGATTACGTTATAACAGCTAAGGTGTTTCTTTTTTTACAACTGCTACTACATTAGGTTAAGGAGGAAATCACATGACTACACTAATATGGTGACATACTTTATGATTGATTGTGATTTAAAACCAACACCTACAGAGACTATTTAGAATGATTTACATATAGTGCACACTGAAAGTCCAGGGCAGCACACCTTCACATTTAACTTCCATAACATTTTATAATTATTACATTTCCTTCCCTAAAGGACAACACAAACCACTACACATTTTTAAGTGAAAGAAGTTCGTAGGGGATCTACCAATGTTTTAGATTTCTTAACTATGTGTGCCTTCACACACCAAAGGTAATACTTTACCTGGTTCACAGACCAAATGTGCTCTAGGTTTTGAATAGTTTTTTACATTTAGTTTTTATTCATGCTTTCCTCACACTTTAGGAACACCTGTCATAGTAGTACAACGTGAGCTGTGCGCTCCATTTGTAAAATTGAACAAGTAGTCACGATAACGTTGGTGATTGGCAAGGGCACTTTCAAGTCACTTGTGAGTATTGTTTCAATTTATGATTATCCCGATGATGGGATTTCACCACAGTGTCATTCTGAGTGTTTTCCTTTTCGGTTAGTATTGTCTGTCATCCCAACCCTAAGGCCTATTTGTTCAAAACAACAGTATAGTCTACTTCTAAACAACTGTGCACAACTCATATCTAAATCTATAATAATGTTAACACAACATCAAAGTTATTGAGGTAGTGTTAACCTCATTATCACGTGGCAATCTCTGAATCTAAGATTTTATGTTTTGAAACTTGGAGTGGGTTATGTAGAACCTTCATGAAAATACACCAAGAAGAGCTGAGAGTGTTAAGTTTTAACACACAATGAATAGTGGAGGTTCATGCACTAATGTATTTGATAAATGTTTATTTTTATTTAACCAGGTGGGCACATTGAGAACAATTTCTCATTTAAAACGGCGACCTGGCCAAGATAAAGCAGAAAGTTGCAAGTACAGAGTTACACATGAATACAAATACACAAGAATTACACAAAGGGTGAAGTAAGGAAGAAAGATGAAAAAATACAGCCTGTACAAATGTGTAGGCTACACACTGCCAAAATTCTCGTTCTTGCATAATTATTAACTAGTTTACTTTTTTAGTTACACTGAACAACATGAACACATTCAACAATTTAAAATATATGATTGTGTCGCTGTTCTTATGTCAGTCAATAAAAATAAATGTTAAAGTCCTAATTAAACAGTTCCTTCAGCGTCATTGTGTTCAGTGAGAAGACTGCACATTAAAGGTGACTTTTATTGTCCCCAGCACAATGTACAGCTGTAGACTGATGGTTTGATCAGCGTTCTGCTTAGTCACACCTGTCAGGCAGATGAAATGTCTTTGCCAAGGAGAAACGCTCACTAAGTTATTTAAAATAAAATGTGCACAAAATGTGAGAGAACTACACTTTTCATTCATATGGAAGACTGCAATCTTTTATTTCAGCCCATGAAACATTGGACCAACCCACGACATGATTATATTATCAGCGCAAAGGCTTATCAGATTACTGTGTCAAGGGTCAAGGCTTCTTTTAGCCTGGTTTTTCAGCCTGGTTTTTTAGCCTGGCTTCATGTCTGTTGCAAAACAGCAAAATCAGATCTGTGTACCAAGTTCTAACAGTTTGTTGGTTTAAGTGTTTTTAGCCCTGGTGGTGTGTTTGCAAAGCTCTGATACGGTATTTGTTCAACTGAACCACGCGAGTCGTTTCACCATTGGTTTTGTCAACTCAGCAGCATGTTGCGAAACAATGTCTTAAGAAAAATACATTTTCCCTTGTTCATGAATTCACTGATTAGGTCATTGACCTCCCATAGCTGCTAGATGCAGTTTCTATAAACTTTACTATTCTCTGTCCAAAAGCAAATCCATTAGTGTAATTTAAATGGATTTCTTTAAGCAGGGTGTACGTTTTATAAGTACGGGATAAAAAACGTAATGAATGAAATACTGTAATACCTGATCAAAGCAAAAGCATATTATTGAGAGATGATCACGTGAAAGATGTGGCACTTTGGTGTCTTCTGTTCCCCTTTACATTGGCCATCAGAATAAAAGGGATCAGGCAGTAAGTCAGACTTACATTATCTAGTTATTTCTAAACTGGTGATCATACAATAGTATTGGCTGTTGATTTCGTCAAAGCCTTTCTGATGAATTCACTTAAACATATTTAATTCAGATTGAAATACAGTGAGAAATAATTAGCTAATTACTATGTAATAGACCTGGTTGATAATACAAGTTTTTATTTGCAGTAAAAGACCGTTACTGGTAAATAAATCCCAGAGTGAAATTTCACAAAAACAACAGACTTACTGGTAATTAAACTTAACATTAAAAGTAAAAAGAAAATTAGATCTAACATTTGTTAAACTAGTGTTGTTCCTGTTCTCAAAGTTGAATCAATTGAAGTTCCCTAATGTGTCCAAATGGCAACAGGAGTCGCTAGAGTTCAGTGAGACAAGGCAGCTCAGTCCAACATCCTGCATGCCACCCTAGGAGAGGCTGAGACTCTGTGACCCACAGGCACCCACCAGTATGCTGTTACAAACATACAGTCTCCTGTCTGCAACAAGGGCCTGAAAATCTAATTTTCAAATACGACCTCTGCCAAAAATAATGCATGGGGCATGACAGAAATCCTATGCTGCCAATGCTGAAAAGAAATCCAGGGTAAACACTGGACAGTCCTAATGAGCTCAGCATAGCCATAAAGTATAGGCGTACGATTGTTTAAAAAGACTGCTAACCTTTTGTATTGTGTGACTGGAATTACCAGGCCGATATTTGCAGTTATCTCACCCAGACAGCCAGTCCATCTGGTTTTGCTTCCGTCCTGGGAAGCAAGGCTCTGGGTGGAGGTTTCAGACGAGTTGGTGTTGGTATCGTGATGGATAGATTGTTACAACCTCATTCTGCTCTGCGGCTCAGACGTCACTCTGGTTGTCCTTGACAAGCTGAAGTTAATGTGGTTTTCAGGGGAAGTTGAAAGCCAGCCTTCTTTCAGATGTTAAAGCAATAATAGACCCCAAAAACACAAGTCATGAAACTTGTCAATTTGGTGAAAGCCTGCCCTGTCAGTGGGTAAAATACGTTTACATTTTTTAGTTAATCAATACGGTTCAATTTGTCTCCTGTGTATGTTAAATCTGGATTTTTTCCAAAACCGAACTACGTTGTGTAGATTCTTCAGAAAACTGGTTTTGACTGGTTGGCCAGCCAGATTTAGGTAGACAATCCATCGCTGGTCTTATAGTGTCGTTGAATACACATTTAACGTCATTATACAAAATTACCTAAATGTAAACATTACTGAACTCCAACATGGGTGTCGTCCGGAATCTGTATCAGTCTAAGTTGAGGTTTGCCTTTGAGTTGGGCTGCAACGGTACACGTATTTGTTACCGTATGGTACATGTTGCTATTTGCGGTTTGCACGTGAATCCAAATGCATAAAACAGTGGTTCTCAAACCCCTCCTGGGGGACCGCCAGCCGTTTCACATTTGTGTTGTAGCCCAGAGCTAGCTCACCTGATTCAAGCAGGTAAGGACTTCATGATTAGTTGACAAGTGGATTCAGGTGTGCTAGCCCTGGGATACATGTAATACATGGCATGGCTAAAGGTCAGCCAGGAGAGGTCTGAAAAACCACTGACAAAACATTAAATTGATAGCTACTGTCTTTTGAATGCCTTGCCAATTAATCTGATCTGAAATCTACTTTGTTATAACTACACATTCTAGACAACCTTTCCATGTAAAGGGGAAAACAGGTTCTGTTCATTTAGCTTGCGTCAGATTGCTCAGTGGTTAGGTCAGACTTGTAAGGCACTTTACCCTAAAGTGCTCCAGGGGATGTCGCTGTACTTATTGTAAGTCACTGTGGATAATAGCGTCCACTAAATTACTAAAATAGAAAATGTAGCTGGTGACTTGAGTTTAGCAGCATGTGATCTTGTCCCACAGGCCTTTATGCTTGTATTGTTATGAGCTCGTCTGGCGGGACGGAGGCTGTCCTAGCAACCGGCCACATCAGTGACGTCGGTGACAGTTTCCATGCTGAGTCATTCAGATGTTGTTTCTGTGCAGACTTTGAAACAGTTTTATTCTTTCAAGCATTTCTGTGCTTGTAGTTCTGTTTTTGAGAGTCAATTGGCCGTTACATTGGCACTGCCACTGCGATAGATGACCACAATGCATTATAAATGTTTTAATTAAGTGCTTCAACATTACAGTTGTTTTGTGTTCCAATTGTATTCTGGATTATTTTTCTGCACTACATGTATTAAATGTTTTTACACTGTGCATTAAATCTGTATGAATTGTGCTGCTATATCAACAACAGTGAAAATCAGCAAATGGTGACATAATATTTTGCCTGTGGAAAGAGCAGTTCTTTGATTCATTGTAAGTGGAGTTAACGGTGAAGTTACCCTGCCCTGGGCTGGTTGGTTCTGAATGGGTTGTTGCCATAGAAATGTACCTGGTTAAATGGTGAGACACATTTCATGACATTGCTATACTTAAACTGATTGGAAGTATAGGGCTCTGGAACGATGAGTATCTCCGACCTGATTGGAAGTATAGGGCTCTGGAACGATGAGTATCTCCGACCTGATTGGAAGTATAGGGCTCTGGAACGATGAGTATCTCCGACCTGATCGGAAGTATAGGGCTCTGGAACGATGAGTATCTCAATTGGTGTTCACTGTTCTGCAGGATTCTGTTTGTCACTGTCATGTTTCTTATTTTCTTGGACCATTTACTATTTATCTTGTTGCTAGGTTGCATCAGATGTAAACGTGCCAGTAGCTATGCTTTATTGTTTGCCAAGTGTGTTTCCTGCTAGTGTCCACTGGCTCAGTTGAAGTACAGACAGACAGAAGGGTTGTTTTAAAGTAGGCTTTCCTCAATCAGGATAATTAGATAATAAGAAATACGTTGACAGGATGCTGGGAATTACTTGTCAAATGGCTCCCTATGTAGTGCCCTACTTTTGACCGCAGGCTACAGGGGTATGGAGGATGTGATTTGAGACACAAGCCCTGTCAGGTAACATGACTCTGCAGTTATATAAATATAATAGACGTGTGTAAACATGCCTGTTTTGTTCTTCTTATGGCTAATTGATTTTCCGATGGCCCATTTTGCTTTGCTCGTGTCCTGTCTGAACATGTCATGAATGATCGAAGTGTTGTCATCCATTCTTCTGTAGGCTATTCCAGTAGGAGAATGTAGAGAATGCTGTTACAAAGATATCGGGGACATTCATTAGGTACCAAATGAAATGGAAAAAAACAAAACACTACCTGTAATTTCTCTCCTGAAGTGGGTCAGTTAGGTGGCTTCTCAGTATAGGATAATTGGCTAACAGACAACAGTCTGAAGTGTTACATTAGTGTGCTGCAAATACATGCTTCTGTGCCGCTGCCCTTTGACCTGCTAAGTGCTAACACTGCTGAGACAAACACACACACACACACACACACACACACTTCCAATGCTGTTTGTCAGCCCAACACTAACGCATTTATCCTCCTCTTGGAATGCTATGACATCATCCAAGATGAGTGAGAGAGAATGGCAGGGAGGGTCAAGGAGAGGAAAGAGAGAAACAGATGGAGAAAATAGTGAAGAAGAGAAGAGAAAATAGAAGAACGGGGAGATTGTGGCGGGGGCAGACGGAGGGAGGGAGAGAGGGGTTGCCAGGGAACAAAAGACTCACAGAGGGCAACGGGTTCACAGAGAGAAGATACACAACTGCACAAAACTACACACACACAGACATCACACAACTACACACACACACACACACACACTACACACAAGCATGCATATCACACATACACAAACGCGCATATCACACAACTGCACGCATATCACACAACTACACGCATATCACACAACTGCACGCATATCGCACAACTGCACGCATATCACACAACTGCACGCATATCACACAAATGCACGCATATCACACAACTGCACGCATATCACACAACTAAACGCTAAATAGCTAAGTGGGGGAACCATTACTTACTAAGAACATGTATGCTTGTTTGGATAATGGCAGTTATTTGAATTGTCTACGTCGTACATTTTCATCCAAATTATAAAATTTTACACCATTGGATGGAGGTCTTCCCTGCTGGTGCAGCAGAGCTTTTGACAACTCCAGAGAAAGTTGTGTAGATCATCTAGTGGTTTGCAGCGTTCATTATGTTTAAATTTGGATAAATTTGTTTAGAATTGTTGTGCAATGTAATCCGAGCAAACAGCTGATGTCACAATTTTCGCGGTGGTATTAAACAATAATTTGCTTACAAATGTGTGCATGGAAGCATATAATAGCTTTCCCCCATTTTATATTAAAGGAACACTCCAGACCCCTGAACAGCTCAAAGTCATTCTGCCGGTCGCGACAGTCACTACTAACACCTCAGCGCGTCTGTAATTCCCAACTCAGCCACCGTAAGCGTCCACACATTTACACGGTGATCACTGCAACATTTTAGAAAATAACGGTTTGTTTTGCATCGCGTTGATTGGAGAATAAAACAGGACAAGTAAAGAAGGAAATCAACGGAACACCTCTAGCTGTAGTTTTGATTATATTGCGATGATCCATCCATCCATCTTCATCCGCTTATCCGTGATCGGGTCACGGGGGCAGCAGCTCCAGCAGGGGACCCCAAACGTCCTTTTCCCGAGCCACATTAACCAGCTCCGACTGGGGGATCCCGAGGCGTTCCCAGGCCAGGTTGGAGATATAATCCTGCCACCTAGTCCTGGGTCTTCCCCGAGGCCTCCTCCCA
>JACXGM010008859.1:0-12114 GCA_016801145.1 Umbra pygmaea | reverse complement strand
AAAAATAAACACACATTATTATTACACATGCAGTGATGATTTTAAAAATTAATCAGTAAAAGACTACATAGAGACTTCAACTTACTTCAGTGAACATCTATTGGACTGAGCCTGGGCTCTAGGGAGGGAAAACAAATCATGTCATCATGTTCAGTTCATGACGGGGGAAAGAAAAGTCACATTGAGTCAGATAGCATTCTAATTGTCTGGCAATTGCAGTGCTGGACCGGGGACATGCCAAGAACAGCAAGCAGGAACTAATGAACTCCCAGTAATATTCTTCTATTAGCCCATTGAGCCCTCTCTCTATTCACACAACAACAGAAACACTATACATCAAAACGGAGACAGGGGATAGTGAAGCATATTGCCAACAGGAAGAGATTGAGAAATGTGTCTCTACAGATTCCTAAGGTTGATATTTCAATGTATACAAATAACCAAAATGACAGTTTCATGTCACCATTTATCAAACTCAGAGATACAAGTGCCTGGGCATCATTTCAAAGACGTCTGTGTATAGATATCTAGTGTTAATTGGACTGATCGGTCCGGATGTTTCAAATTGCCTTCCCCCCTCACTAAGTGGAGTGGGTGGTGTCAAGGCTGAGGGCTACAGCCACTGCTGGCTGATTAGCAACAACAGTTGGGTGCTAAACAATTGTGAATTTCAATTGTGGGTGATGGATAAACAATCTGGACACGTTGCATATGGGATATTATTTTAATGTCGTCTGTCGGCCCTAACACCAATGTCTTATTGACCAAATGACTGCTGACAACAAATTGGTAAGAAATTACAAGCAGGGATGGGCTGTATTTACATATATTTCAAATACAAAATAAAACTGTAATTTGTATTTGATAGGCTGGATGAAAATGGCTTTATTATTTGTATCAAAATACTTTTGTGTTTTGCATTTTGTAGTTTCATGTTTATGACATCATATAAAAATGCTGCCTCAGTAATTTGTCCAGACTTGTTGAGGTCAGAACAGAAAATGTATCCATACTTGAAGAAGTTCAAGGTGAGAAACGTGTAGGTTGCCAGCTTTCCATCAATTCTTTGTATAAATGCTACAATTTTTAACAGTTCATGTTAAGTGTTGGTGTTTGCTTTAGTATTATTATTATTATTATTATATTATTATTAACAACCTTTATTTATACAGGGGAAACCTGCTGTGACCAGTCTCTTTTACAATTGTACCCTGTGATACAACAATATAAATACATCAGCCATAAATAAAACACAATAAATGTATAAACTTGAATATAAATAAAAAAATAAAATAGACTTGCATAGTAGAACACACATTAAGAGAAATATTTACAGTTAACTCTAAAAAGGTACTGTAATGTAACAGTCATTTAAACTGTTGCACAGTCACTGAAACCTCTAGCTTTTGAACGTTTTGGTCAGATACAGCATTGGTATGTTTGGCATCGAAACAGAGAAGCATACAAGGAGAGGCACCTCATACCCACGGTGAAATATGGTGGAGGGTCAGTGACATTTTGGGGCTGTTTTAATTCCAGAGGTCCAGGGGCACTGGTCAAGATTGATGGCATAATGAATTCCACCAAGTATCAGGCAATTTTGGCTGACAATCTGGTTGCCTCTGCCAGAAGATTAGGACTTGGCTGTAGGTGGACTTTCCAACAAGACAATGACCCAAAACCTATTTCAAGATTCACACAAAAATGGTACCTTGAAAACAAAATTAATGTTCTGCCACGGCCATCTCAGTCGCCGGGCCTCAATCCAATCAAAAGCCTGTGGCCTGAGTTGAAGAGGGCAGTTGATACGCGCAAACCCAAGAATAGGAAGGATCTTGAAAGGATCTGCATAAAGAAATGGTTCAAAATCCCTCCAAATGTGTTCTTTAACCTTGTCAAACATTACAGAAAGAGACTCCATGCTGTTATCCTTGCCAGAGGTGGTTGCACTAAGTAATGAATATGGAGTGCCATAAAACCTTGATTTTTGGTGAAATTTCTTTTGTGTAATAATTGTATGAGTTTGGTTGGTTCTATTGCAACATTAATAAAGTAGTGTTTCTCACATGTTGGTATTTTGACTTTCTCTCTAATTATATTATTTATGTTTTTAAAGCATTGTTTGTCCATTGCCAATAAGGGGTGCCAGTAATTTTGGAGCCCACATAATGATATTGACAGTGGGAATCAGTTGTGCGTCATGAACAAGTCTGGGACCTGTTGACCTGGTGTTGGCTTATAATGTTGGTGGCAAGAAAGCACATGCTTAGCGCCAGTCCGGAGGGGGAGTCACAACAAGGTTTGTTTCAATTCCCTATGACATACGTCAACCATCCAATTGTTTTACTATTTACTTATATAAATCATACTTGAGACCAACAAATAAACATGTAGACATTAATTATGCTACTTGGTTCACTCCACTCATTCATAAAGTAATGTTTTAGCACTGTTCTTCTGCTTGGCAAATAGGAACTTACAGAGATGTCATTTCATCCATCTCAATGCTCTCTAGTGCGCTGTCAGATCCAGCGGTGCTAGATGTTATCATAAATACATACATAAATAAACAACAAATTGTCGGTTTGACACGATGTCAACGCCAAACTAACTAACAAACCTTTGATAGCTATGATGAAACTCTGAAGTGTCGCAAAGTTGCATATTTCCATGCCATAAACATAATGGGTTTTTGATCGAATTATTGGTCAACATCCCCTTTACTGTATTTTCTTAGAGCCAAAGACTGGAAGACAGATGACCGTCGTTGCATCTTGCAACCGTCTCTCGAGTTCTGCCGTCTTTAGACAGGGGTGATATATTCAAACTGCCTGCGTGCCGTCTGCCTCTTTTGACAGAGCTATTTACAGCCATTACCTCAAAGCAGATCTCATTCCAGGAGGGCCTTTGCTTCTCCCTCTTCAAACGCATTAAAACAGGGCGTCAAGAGCTCATGTTCCAGCACCACCATGGCTCTTTTCTAAGGACATGCTGTACGTTTCCGCGAAATTGCTATGAGGTCAACATGAGGTGACTTTTTACATCGAGATACATAGGGTGCATCTCAAATATGTCCCGCCCTATCTCCCCTGGGAATAGAGGGCCCTAATCCTAAATGAATCAAGTGGGAAAAGTCCTCTACATCTGCAGCAAGTGCCTACACACAACCAGCATAAAAATCCTAAAAGCAAGCATTAGGATGTCAAGGACGTGGCTCAGAAAAGCTCCCTAGAAAGTTTAAGTGTGGCCAGTGGCTGTGCCAGGGGAAGATTCTAAAAGTACACATCGAATTGTTCAAAAAATATTCAGGCCTCTGTGTGGTGCAGTGATCTAAGTCTCTGCCTTGGAGCACAACTGCATCACAGTGGCCAGAGTTCATTTTCTGGTTGTGGCATTCCAATCATGCCGTGTGGTCCATCATGGCGCAGCGCACATTTGTACAGTGCTGCCCAGGGTTGACAGGTAAACAGACTGATTACAAAAAAAATTAAAAAGCCATAGAAATAGAATGAACAGAAATCCCATTGAACTGTTTGGCATGGTAATTCGATTAATATACAACAAAATGCGATTGTTGTTAGTTGTCACGATGACAACACGCGTCACTGGGGTAAAGTGTGTCGCAAACGGTTGGGTATCGTTTGGATTTTCCCAATTCCAATGCCGAACTGGTACGTTTAAAATTATTTCAAAAAATTACATTAAACAAAGGCTCTTTTATAGTTATTGAAAATTATTCAAATTTAACAATATATATTAACGTTTTAAAGTAGCGTACTTAAATATATAGTAAGAAAACCTAAGTCAACTAACACACAACTAAAATAATTTACATAAGTACTTATTAATAGTGTATTACTGTTAACAACAACATAAATGTTAAGTTGGTATGCTAACTAAACCAGCTTCAAACTTTCATCTGGGTTAGAACTCGCAAACTCTGGGATAAAAGTCGGTAAAATATGGCATTTTAAAAGTAGCCTATGTTTACGGTAGCTAGTTAACGGTAAACTACAGAGAAAATTGGATATTTTTATGTCTGTTTCAGAGCATCAGAGGACAAATATTTCAGTCACATTAAGTGGAACCGAAATGAGAAACCGAAATTCGCATTCTAATCCGGTCCGATTCCTACCAGTTCGGTACCCAACCCTAGTAACACTCACTAGTTTGAGATTTTCAGTTAGAGTATTGTAATATTAGCATTTATTGAATATTTTGATGACTTACCAAAAGAATTATGAAGCAATTAAATCCAGCACTCTCCAATTCCTCTTTTACCAAGGCAGGACACAGAGATAATGTTTGGGCAGCTGACTACTCCGTTGCTGCTGCAAAACTCACTAGTGAGTCTGCGACTTGCCGCAAATCTGTTTAATGCGGAAGTAGGCCACTAGATCGATGCAATGGAATAGTACACATAAAAATGGCTGCCGCTCTGACCATTCTGCTACGCTGATTATAATTGGAATGGCCGTTCTATATCTATTCTATTTCTATAGAAAATGCATCACACATGCCATGTGCCTTTGGTCAGAGTGGTTGTGTTGAGTTCAATTCTTAGGGAATCCAGTGAATAAGTGCTTTAATCTCAGACAAAATTACATTTTAGCAGTTCAAGTTAGATTGTTTGTTTAAGAGACAGACAACTTCCTAATGGTTATGTTAGTAACATTGTTGTTTGGACTTCCCCTTACATAACAGGCGCAGATGGCTCAGTGGGTAGGGAGTCAGACTTGTAGTCAGAAGGTTGCCAGTTTGATTCCCGACTGAGCCAAATGTCGTCGTGTCCTTGGGCAAGACACTTTACCCTAATTGCTCCCAGGTCATTGCTGTAAATAAGAAATTGTTCTTAGTCAACTTACCTGGTTAAATAAAGGTAAAAAAAGGCAAATAACCAACCAATTTGGGTGTCGGACAAACCTACAGCCAAGTACTTAACTAGGACATTTTCTTCACTCTCACTACTGCCCAGCAATTCCATGGATATTACTGTTGCAAAATATTATTAGAGTTTACTGGCCTGGAAAATTTGGGACAGTACCATATAAACAGTATTGTGTGTTCCGGACTTGATTGATACAGTTACACATACAGGACACTGAAGCTGAAAACATGTTAGGTATTTCAGCAAGACCAATACCTCAAAATCAACCATGAAATATTTACAAGAAAAAAGGATAAAGGTTTTGAAATGGCATCTCAGTCCCCACACTTAAATATGACCGTAAGTCTGTGCCAAGATCTCAAACATGCGGTATATGCAAAGAGACCCATCAGTCTTTCTGAGCTGGAAGTGGGTTCAAATTCAAAAGTCAAGAATAGATAGACTCATTAGCGCCACAAAACATTCTGAAGCAGTTATATCTGCTAAAAGAGGTGTTATCAATTATCAAGTAAATAACATCATCCCAGGTAGACAACCCTTCAGTGTGCAAGTAAGTATGAATCCTTTAGTGTGTAACAGTGTGTAAACCTGTAAAGCATGTCACGATGCGTTTGGTGCCTGAGGAAACAGTGAGTGTGACTGACATCGTGGAGCTGCTCTGAGTTACGTGTGAATGTTCAGCTGGTCGGTCGGTGGAACTACAGACAGTCGTCTCCGTGATTGAAGGGATGCACACGAGTACGTCACATTCACACGCCTCCTTACCGTTCTGCTCTTCCAGCTCGTTCCCAATCTCTTGGCCCATCAGCTTCTGCCGGGTGATGACGGCGGCTAAAGCGTCCAACCCTGCATCTTGCACTGTTTGGGGGGGAAGGGGAGATAGTAAGAAAGTGAGAGATCGAGAGGAGGAAAGGGGTTAACTCATTGAGCAGCATTCTAGAGAGAAAGAGAGAGAAATAACATCCATCTACACAGAGTTCGGAAAGCAGCCACTAGCCCACATGCAAAAGTTCATTACGCCTTGAAAAAGATATGTACAGTTTTAGTAGGGGTGAGGTAAGAAAACAACAGTGACATGCTGAAGTCCTTCTTCACTGAGCCACTAGCGGAGGGAGACCTTAAGGTGACTCATTTCCCATGGCAACCCCTGAGTGAGTTGGAATACACATCCTGGCTTACTGGCAGCTACACTGGTTAGCATCATGCACACAGAACTTGTGGAAAGTATCTCTGACATGGACTTTAACCAGGATTTACAGTGTGCTCCAAGAGGTGTCTAGGAATTGGGGAGGAGACGAGAGCTCTATTTGAGACCACGCCACAGGATTCCAGGCGACTTGTGACTTGGTTGCTTACTAAAGGCCCTAATCTTACAACCAGAAATCCCACTGGGGCTCGGAACCGTAATGCAGGTTACAGCAGCCAGACAAAGTGAAAATAGCCAGATTGCAGTTTGAAACCGTGACGTCGACGTGACAGAGGGTGTGTCGCGTTTGGAGTCAGGTGAAGCGCATGGTGGGAAGGTGTAAATGTTAGGGAACAATTGAGGAAACAGGAGAAGCAGGGGAAGTTGAGTGTTGCCCATTAATACTGTTCACAGTTCAGTTTATTACCCCCCTTCCACTAATAGTTCAGGAACTACACGCTGATCCAAGATCTGGTCAATGGTCTATTCAGTCAGTGACTGAACTTCTGAATACCGCAAACAGATATCACATGAAAAAAGCTCACACCGTCACCCATTTTATGACAGAAAACCGGTTTCACTTCACAATTTCTCTAAATGTTGTCTGTTGTGTAACGTCACCTTCTATGATGCGCTGCTGCTGCTGTTTGATCTCAGCAAAGCCAAGCCCCCTGGTCTCCTCTGGTTCGTCAATCAGCCAGGGATTGGCCACACCTCCTCCTGCCCCTGCGCCCGTCATCAGGGTTGATCTGAGGAACATCAAACCACAACATCACCAACTCCTAAAAGAGGTAGCAGATGTACCCCCCGTAGCTGTCTATCATCAGGCCCAGACACGCTTCAGAACAAAACCGCCATGCATCATCAACCCGTAGGCTTTGCAAATAAACACGGCACTGCGAACACGTGTGTACAATCTCTGCAACAAGCAATTAGAACAGCCATTCCAATGCTGTATCTGATTTGAACATTTGTTACATTTCAAATGACAGTAATTTATTTACTTGCTTGGTTATTTACTTTCTGAACAAGGAAGCAGAAATGTTTATTGTGTAGAAACAACTAGCTGGCCTGGTGGACATGTAAACAGAGCATGCTAATCATACACAGCCCCAGGCCCTTGAAATTCCATTCGAGCACAACTCTGACAGAACAACATGAGCACATGCACAGACGCAGCAGACAAACCAGAGCTGTCTTGCCACATTGTGCTTTATGCTGTTTTGTGGTTTCAAGCTATTTTCTGTTAATGGAAACAAGCTGCTTGACAATGTCTCAAACTCAGGTTGAGTTGAAGTAAAGTCTGAACGCCTCCAATGTTACAAAAAACACTACGATATCCCTCATGACAACGTCCCCTCCTGCTCAGTCACAGCTTCCGGAAATCTCCTCAGACAACATTGACTGAGTTGGCTGGAGAATAGTGGTTGTTGGGTCACTGTGGGGGACAGCCACTGGCTGAAAGGGGTTTTCGGATGACCCACTTTATTGGTCAGAAGTAGGCACTAATAACAACTTAATGATTTTTTCTCCAGCTATTACAAAAAGGGCCACGTGATTTCGAGTGGTACACTGAGATAAAAGTAAAGACAAATAACAATGTAGAATCTCAGCAGGTTAAGTAATGATGTGACAAAAAAATTGATAGAATTTTACACTATAGATTTGACAGGCCGTCCTACATTTGGTTAAATATTTTCTTGTTTGCTCTTTATGTGTGTCTAAAACTTTGCAGAGTAGCCAGCCCCTCCCTCCGCTTCTCTAGGATGAGTGTGCACAGAGACGCTTCGGAAGGCGCTCTCCATCCCATTATAACTCAGTAGCGGCTGTGGGGGGGGGGGCATGGAGGTGGGCAGTGAGCGCTAAGCTAATCTTTCTGACATGTTTGGTAACTTTCCTACCGCGTGGCGGCTCTCCACTTCCTCCCGCCGTGTAAAGATTAAAGAATTATCCAATTAACCGCCCACTGGTGCCCGTCAACTTAATCAGGCACATCTCTGGGCAGCCTTGCGTCACACCCCACCTCCACAGATAAGTCTCCTTGGCTCTAATTTGGCAAAGGCAGATTTAACTAATTACAACTTTTTACAGGGGCGATCAAATACAAAAGAGAGGTTATTGGGAAAGGAAAATGGGGGGTAAGGAGTCGCAGGGGTGTTCCAAGGGGGTCAAGGGTGAACAGAGCCTTCAAAATGGAGGCGCCATGTCCCATTTTGACTTGATTGGTGGCTAATCTCGGCCCAACGCATTGTTTCACAAATAAGAAAAAACCTTATCCCCCACACTTTCTACAAGAAAAAAAACTGGAACAGCTTAGGTTATCCGAGCAAGGCTAATTCCCCATCCAGCTCCTATACCACACACACTGAGTGGCAGCCACACTGTCCCGCACTCACCTCACAAATCATTCCACACCACACATCCCTACCAGATTTGTGTTTCCAAACTTTAAATGGTAAGATCACACGGGGAAGCCCAACCGTGTAATTAATTTGTTATCATTTCTTTTGGTGTCTGGCTACCAATGTATTACAGTACATCGGGTGTAGGATCTACAAAAAGATAAAAGCGAGTTTTCACCTCCCTCCATGTTCTTGAGCTCTAAGCGGAATAGTCCATCCAAGAAAGACTGCAAAACACACAGAAAATGAGCAGGCTCAGATCAGCAAGTTTCTGAAGTCGGCTAAGTTGATCACAAGGCCTAGTTTTAAAGCATACGGCTCTTCCATTATTTCTTGAAGGTACGCCGTCATGGTTCAGGTTAGTTGGTCGGCCTACACTGCTGAGCATTACTGTAGTGGATTGGAAATGCATGTATTAACTCTGTAGTAATTAAAATGAACACAATCCAGTCAAATACCTGGGCTTTGACCCGAATGTTATTTTTACAAACATAAACCCGAAAAAGGAAGTCCATGCGATAATAATCAAACAACCGTTGTTAATTCCCCATCCAGGCTGTCCAGATACATGTCATCTGGGTTGGGGAAGGTCAAGCCTGACTATAAGTAATGACTGTTTCCCAAGCTCCTGTTCAGATCTGTCACTGCGATTAGGAATTATACGAGAACACAGGATATAGCTGGTGGCATCCAGTTCTTTGATTGGTTCGTCTGCAATGAAGATGACGGGATGAGGATATGAGCTCAGTGGAGAGTGATAAACTGTAAACTCTTACCGCTCCGGCTGCACTTTCTTCACCTGACCTCTGAAATGTTTCATCCAGCACCAGGGTAATAGTTTTGGGAGGTGCCAAGTGTGTGATCACCAGTGCAAGCACAGTAAGCCTCTTGATGAATGAGAAACACTACCATTCAGAAACCAACCTACCACCCCACGCCCCCACAATATGAAAAGGGCCAGACTTCCGATGGCGTCGGGAAGGGGGTTGTACGGAAACCCAAAGTCTTTCTTTGCACAAGGGTTAGCGACTGGTGACGTATCCTCAATGACAACTGTGGATCCCATAGAAACTTAGAATCGGCTCAGCTGAGATGTTGTCAAGATTTATCAGATTAATTGGCAGCACCAATAGATATGGAATAGTTGTTTTGCGTTGGCAGGAGTGACTTTATGCATCTCCACCTGACTACAACTTATGTTCAGGTCGGTCTGCTCATTTACTATGAGTGGCATATGGTAAAATGCTACTTAGTGTGTTTGTTACAATGGCTGACCTAATGTGTTATGTGAGTGTACCTGGAGGGCTCTACTTCTGTGAGTTCACCCTTGAAAGCAGTGTTAAGTTGCTTGTCCCGGGTGACCAAGTCGTCCACTAGGTTCTGCCTTCGGTCTGCTTCCGACTGCATTCTGGAGGAGAGTTTCTGTTCAGGCCAAGACTTCAGTCAAACATAACTTATTGTTTAAACCTTGCAAATATCCTGAATTTCAAGGACAGTGACTCGCTTTTTAATGGAATTAATATGTAATGCAATAAAAGGGATACAATGCTAGATTATTCTGAGGTGTCAGAAAAGGTGCAATTTCTTAATAAACACTGCCCTCTATAGGACATTCATTTACAACGACACTGCAGTGAATGTGAAACCAAACTGGTCTGTCGCACTGTGCTATTATCCATTTAATATAACAGGAGGACAAGTGAGAGCGGTGAAAGGATACAATCGTCGGGAAGACGAGGATCGAAGCAGACTCTCCCGGAGCTGGGCGATGTTCTGTTTAAGCTTCTGTAGCGACGCACGCAGTGTCATGTTGATCTGGACAGACACTCCAAATCAATACATGACATGACCACACTACTGAGTAACATATGCACATGTTCAGATTATGAATATCGCTGACCTTGGCAGGATTCCCTCCTGTCCTTTGTTGTCGGTTTCTTTCATGAATGTTCTCGGCAAGCTCTTGGGCCAAACGGCAAGTGGCATCATAATTCTGTAACCTACAAAACCAAGTTGTTACAAAATTCCTGTGCGTAGTGAGCCAGTTGTATAGGTATGTGTTTAAAAAATGGTAATAATTCACTATAGTGGCAGTTTAAATGAAGCTGCTGTAAAAAAAGTACAATTCACTACACAGTTGCAGACAGATTAGTGGGTGAATAAAGGTAATCGATAAAGACTTTATATTAATGCACTTGTGAGCACTTGCTCACTGTCATTTGAGTTCTTGTTATAATTCAATCTAAATCACAAGATCCTACTTCTGACCACGCCATGTGACTACAATGAACTGTATTGTTTACAGTACTCCGTGTTAACAACACGTTAGCGAGCTAAACTAACTAGTAGCGTAAATATCAGTGAACGAGTACTGTATCACAATTTATTTCGTGTGAACTATCACCAGTTTTTACATTCGTACACGTTTGAAGTCAAGTCGCACAGTAGCTGGTGAAGGGACGCAAGATAGGCAGGTATCTAGGTTATGTTTACAATTAGCTAGTAGCTTAGCTAACTGGTTTGGTAGCTACTAACGTACATATAGACTTGAAAACGGATTTCTATATTCTATCCAATTCAAAAATACTCAATATACTCATAATAGCCGTATTGACGCTGCTTACCAGGGATCTTGAGACATGTTAACGACTTAGAAGTCGTCAAGTTGTTGATATAGTCTCTGATCAGCAGGGAACAAGGGCACTTCTTGGTTGGATGACGTCAGGACGGTGTCCTGTTAGTTTCAATTGACAAATCTTGTGCATGTTCGAACAGTGACTAAACGTACTCAGAAATCAAGTGGTACATTGCACAGTCAGCAAGTAGAAGGCTGCGTTCAAAGTAGTCATTACTACCACAATTTGTCCTCGGGAAACTGTAGCTGATCTAAAAATAGCAATGAGTTGTTAAAAATGCAAAATCATTTGCAAATAATTTGAAACGTTGGTATTATTGGTTCACGATGTAGGCCAGTGGTTCTCAAACCTCTGCTTGGGCACACCCAGGGCCGTCGCTAGTGGGGTAATAGGTGGTGACAATTATAGGGGCCCCCACTGCACAGGTGGCCCCACAAAATCCAGCAGTTATACTATATAGACTCCTGTTATGTGAATAATTCTAATATTTATATTAGTTCTATGCCTGAGATTTTAATGAAAACCACAGACACATGCAATTTGATTAAAGAAGCTTTCCAAACATCTGCTCCTCTCCCCTCCCGAAAATTGTTTAGTCAGATCCGAAGTATAATTATTTAGTTAGTGACAAACATTAGATGGACCCAATGAAGTTGTAAGTCCCACCCCAACTTGTGAACAGAACCAATCAAGAGTCAAAGTCAAAGTTGTTTATTTATCATATGCATCGAATAACATACATCATCCTATGCAGAGAAATTCTTATGACATGGCACGGCGCATCTATGCAGTGGGCTTAAAAGAGAAAAAAAGAATTACAACAATATAAAGAATTTTTTAAATAATAATGACAGTAGTAATAATAATAATAAAACACTGTGTACTGAGCAGTGATCTGGAAAATGTACAACAGTAGAAGTAGTAAATATTATAGATTTGGCATGGAAAATTGCTTTTTAAAGGTGCATTTGAATTTCTGCTACATCAGATGTAGAGAGCATA
>JACXGM010008858.1:6207-28446 GCA_016801145.1 Umbra pygmaea | reverse complement strand
ACCAAGCACCTCAGCTCCACCCACGCACCGCCTCTTTGACCATTTTTGGTTATCCGAGGTTGACGTCGAGTGACGCGCTACCAAGATGGCGACGACCGTCTCCGCCCACAATGAGCTTCAAAAACGCTTTTCACAAACCAATGGGTGACGTCACAGTCAGGCTGTCCATATTTTTTACAGTCTCTGTTTCATTCTTGATTGTTTTACTTTTGACTCCCTGCCCCTTCAAAAAAATCCGCCATCATCATCACTCATTGGCTACTTACTCTGTACGCTTTTAAATCATGGTTCTCTGATTGGCTCATTAGGGGACACATTCTTCCTGAAAGTCGAATGGGCTGTGACGTAAAACCCGCGATTTACAAAGCTTTATGAATTGCAAGAAAATACAACGCAAGGTTTAGTCTATTTTTGATAATATATTGAATTGGTTTCCCACGAAGTCGTGTCATTAAACTCGTTACAGTGTCGAGTGTATTTCTTATTTTGTATTAGTAGTAGGACTTTGGCAGCTTCTTCCTTAGCAACCAATCGACAATAAAGCAAACAAGGAAAAGACAACATAGCCGTAACGTTAGTCGACTACTGTAACTACGGTAGAAGCAGTTAGTTTGTAAGCTTAAAATCTATTTTCAGGTTTACAAATAAAAAGGTGGGTGTCGACCATGTAAAAATCTGTATAATGTGTTGTGAGAATTCCCCGTTAATTAGCTTGCTGACCTCACTGCTTTGTTTATAGTACGTAATGTAGTCATGATTATGTTTTGGAGTAGCTCTGGTCCAGCGCCTGATTGTTTTAGTTTCGACAGTTCGATTAGATACTGACCATTACCTACATGGTATTTCTACAATGTTTGGGATTCTTTGGCCGAAATACGTAAAACAGTCTAATTAATTGAGCAATTTCCTAGCTAATTGACAATGCAATGTCATTTTCAGTTACAGTCAGCATGGTAATAACAGTAGTTAATAGTGAAGGCGTGGTAAAGAAGCACTAGAATAAAGCTGATATTGGTACAACCGAGTATTTACCAGACAGGCAGTCTTTTACAACTGAATTAAGTTAATCCTTTCCATAGACCAACACTGCCCATGTCGCTGTGGACTGAGTCGTGTTGGCCAGAATATAAAGACAACTCTCATGCTAAAGGGGTAACACTTTGCGTTGCCCGGGATGACACCTTGGACCTTATGGGTGATGAAGACTCCTTTGACTTGAACAGGTCCTACCCGTGTGCCCGTCTGCACAAGAACGGCCTGCATAAGAAGGGCTCGGGACTAGGACGCTGGCGTGTTCTCGGTTCCGTGGCAGGTGGGTCAGGCGCGTGTGTGTACTCACTCTCCGGTGATTTACTCTGACCCAAGGTTTTCTTTGCCATCAGGGGCTGTTTGGTGAACTGTATGTGGTGTGGGTCCAAGGCAAGGTTCTTGTTAAAATGTCCAGAACAGTGACTGCTTAAAACCTATTCCCAAGGCCTGTAAACTAGCCGTTATCAGAAGGTATGACCACTACAGTTCAATTTAGAAGTAGTAGCCCATAAACCTGCTACCTAATTACTGAACAAAAATAACAGCCATTGAAGATGTTAAGTGTTAGTGCTATGATTAATTAGCTCAAATAAAAAAATACCACACATTTTTCATATCCTAAATATATTTATAATTTTGTGCATAAAAGTAAAAATTGAGCAAGCATCTTAATAAGAATGTGCTTTAGAAGACGTGTAACTCCTTTTGAATTAGACTGTAAATGTATTATAATCCCAGTTAGTGAATCCCAGTTAATTATTTCATGTCAACATTCTGACACAAGATAATCCTATCTAGAAGCACTTTAAACTGCAGAATCAATACACCAATGCTATGTATGTAAGTCCCCAGAGGAAAAATCTTTTGCTCAGAGTTGTCTTTTCTTTATCTCTGCAGAAACATATGAGGTCTCAGTTTAGTTTCATTTAGTGATCACTTAAAACTGAATTGTTTCTCCTAAAGCCCTCTTAGGAGCATTGAGTAGCTGAAAAAGAGAATCCATTCTGGAGACTTTCTTGAGACTAATGAGCTGTCCTTGAGACTTCATATATATCTCATAATTGTATCTTTTTCAGCTCTCTGATTGACGTATACATGGATATATATAAGGAGAGTAACATTAGACATATTGAAGATCCATTTGAGATCTCTGATTTGGATCCAAGAAAGACAAAGATGAGGTTATGTGTGGTTCATTCTCCTGAGCAAAATGTGAGAATTACGAGACAGTGCTCATAATCTCATGTTGGTGTTAAACAGAGCTCATTGTTGTCTAGGAGCAACAAAAGAGAATATGATGAGATCTTTTTTTGGATTTTGCCTTCCTATGGGTCTTCTGTACTATATCAAACACACATTTTTGAATGGGGGGTGAGTGGCTCCATGTGGCACATTGGGCTAAGGCGCTTTTTTGCTTGACAAGTACTGGTATTTACGGCTCTTTGATCACTGTACGTTTTAAGATTGTATGCATATGTTTCCTTACCACCATGGTGTATACTCACTTAATCTTGTGGGGAAATACTAGAAAAAGGCAGCGAGCAGCTTGGTCATCGAATTGGCATCAAAATGCAGTGGGCAGCATCTCATTCTGTTAAATGTGTTCCAATCCCATATGTATCATTACTCCCTCTCTACAGGTGACTATCAAAACGGCCTCAGTTCTGTAGCTATGAGAGACATCCAGATCTCCAGCGTGCATGGCTCAAGTTCTCGCAGCCCGTCAGACTGCTGGTCACTGCGTTCGTCCTCAGTGTCAGAGACAGAAAGACACATGCTCACCCAGCTGGATCGTGGAGGTTCTGGACACTCGGGACCTCCTGTTGTACACAACCCCAACAAGGCAGTCCTCACTGTGGACTGCAACAGCACAAAGGTACATTAGGTTCATTAGGATGCATGTCAAAGTCTACAACACAAGGAAATGTAATGTCTGTGTTTTTGGCCCTTTTATAGACACATTTATTCTTGAAGTATTATTAAAGTATCCTTTTTTGCGAGACTGATATCTTTGTTTTGCACTTGTCTTTTGAAGATATTAGCTGCTAACGACAAGGCGTGCTCACTGTTGGAATGCGTGAGCAACGATCTGGTTGGGAAAAAACTGTCTTGCTTCCTGAAGAAGACGAGTCATGTCCTGGATGTAACTTTAAATGAGGAATGTCTTCAGACAGATGGAAATTTGGCTGTGGTTTCTGGAAAACTAGTAAGAATTTGATAAAATAAGGTTGAATCATTTTTATTTATAAAAAATAATCCTGCACAATGCTTGACGTCACACAGATCAGTGTTTTTCAACCCTCTCCTCTGGGAATACCAACCGTTCCATGTATTTGACCTATATCTGAGCTTAGCACACCTGATTCAACTTGTCTGCTATTTATCAGGCCCTTGATTAATGAATAAGGTGAGCTAGTTCAGTGGCTACAGCTAAACTGTGGACTGACTGGTGTGCCCCGAGGAGAGGGTTGGAAAAATAGATTATATTTCTGTCTTTCTGAGGCTGTCAAGTTAAATATTTTTAGTGCTGTAAAAAGTAATTACGCCCATTTTCTGCATTGTTACTTTTTTATAATGAATGATATCAAATCCTCAATTAAAACCTAATAATACAAATTACAGATAAAATAATTATTTCATGTCAACATTAAACATGTAAAATGGATTAACCCTCTTTGAGTCAACCCCAACTTTAGTAACCCCTTTCTGTAATTATTGATTAGTCTCTCAAATCACATTTGAGGTTTTGCTTCAACTAAGTGACAATGTCTGTTTTTTATATTTATATATTTTTGCATATTCCCCCCATTTCCTTCCCCTCCCAATTACCACTAACCCTGCTTTTTCGGCAGCTCCAAATCCTGTGGGATTTATTTTTATTTAACTTTTTGGACACATTGAGAACAGTTTCCCTGGCCAAGATAAAAGTGTAGAGGTACAGAGAACATGAAGTTACACATGTAATAACAAGACAAGTAGTGCACAATAAAAATAGTAAAACAGTAAAAGTAGTAAATAATAATAGTGTGCAGGTCTTCAGATCAGACAATTAGGCATTTGTACAGTAGTGCAACAGATGTCAGTATATGGAGGTAGATGTTTGGTAAATACGGTGGGGTATTGCTGTACCATACAGACCGTTAGAATAAAGCGAAGAATAGGGGCTGTGGTAGAGGGGTACATTTGTCGAAATTGGCATGTCATAAATAACATAACATAAGCATAATGACCAGTAATAACCAGGACTGTGGGAGGGGGAGTGGGCAAAACATAAAGGAGATGATATGTAGATAGGGATGGCAAGGACCGTGCACATGGTTCATCTACTACATGTCACACGCCGCTGAATCTTTTCGCCCCACTCATCCAACATGGAAGCCTTTAGTCAGATCATGCACGGGATGATTACGTTCAACTATACTTTTGCGAGTTAATTTACAGGTGCCCGATGTGAACAAAGGGAGGCGCTGGAGAGCAATGTTGTAGGATGGATGGATCTGACTAGCTAACCCAAATCCCATCCAGCGCTATGCTAATTTGCGCTGCCTTGTGCAGGAGTTCCAGGCAAAGTGCAAGAAGCCATAGTCAGGCTCGAACCACTATCATGATGTAGGCTGTCCTGTAATGCAGCAACTTAGCCCACAATAGAAGATTGGATAAATGTTGCCTGGTTAATGATTATCGATTTCTGCTCCAACATTTAGATGTTAGGGTCAGAATTTAGCGTAGACAACATGAAAGCATGCGTCCATCCTGCCTTGTATCAACGGTTCAGGCTGGTGGTGGTGGTCTTATGGTCTCGGGGATATTTTCTTGGCACACTTTGGGCCTCCACCAATTGAGCATTGTTTAAATTCCACAGCCTACCTGACTATTGTTGCTGACCATGTCCATCCCTTTATGACCACAGTGTACCCATCTTCTAATGGCTACGCTACGTCCACCAGGATATTTCACAAAGATCACATCTCAAACTGGTGTCTTGAACATGTTAATAAGTTCACTGTACTCAAATGGCCTCCATAGTCACCAGATCTCAATACAATTGAGAACCTTTGGGATGTGGTGGAACGGGAGATTCGCATCATGGTTGTACAGCTGACAAATCTGCAGCAACTGTGTAATGCAATGTCAGTAAGGACCAAAATCTCTGAGGAATGTTTCTAGCACCTTGTTGAATCTATTCCATGAAGAATTAAGGTAAAAGGGTGTCCAACCCGGTATTAGCAAGGTGTACCTAATGAAGTGGCCAGTGAGTGTATATTACGGTACGAAAACCAAGAAAACATATCAGACCCGACTTCTTTGTTGTGAAAAATATGTGAAAATCAGAAGAGGAAATTACATTTTCACAGCACTGTATTATCCCACATAAATTGACCAGGTCAATAAGGTTCAATTTCTTTGAGATGAAATGTATATTTCTTGTTATAGATGGATGCAGTAAGCCAGTATGGTCCTGAGTTCCCTGTGTCTGTATGGGCCCAGAGACAAGCACAGGAAGGAGAGATTTGTCTGGTCACAATGGAGCTTGTGGAGAGAGTCTCAGCCCAGGTGTCCTTCTCACAAGATGTAGGTTTACCACACTGTTCAACATTTTAACATTGGGTTTAGCATGACAGCTTTTCTTTCAAAATTTAATTTCTGTATTTCCAGGGCACATTTTCCGGTCTATTTAAATAAAGAGCATATGTCTTCAATCCAACCCAACCTTGTCCCCAGGCTCTATTGCTCACAACCCATATGAGCCTGAAACACTTTCCACTTGAAGTCGTTCTTGAGGCAGGGATCTAACCAAGCAATCTTTTTTGTCGTTGTTTAAATTGACCAAATGTCATTGCAGGGTTTTTCAGAATCCAGTGACTCACAGGACATAGATGAGGGTGTAATGGGAGTGACCAAGTATACTGATTGATAGCCCAGGGGCGCATTTTAAAATCCAACTTTGAATTGGACAGTGTCTGGGAGCCACAAATATTTTGACTATGCAGTATGCACCTGGCACTTATTTTGTCAACACCACAGCCACAACTTATGACACCTTTTTTAAAATGGCGCTTTCTTAGAAAATGGTTTGGCATTAAATTAATCTCTAGTAGTTTAATATCTCTGACTGCTCATCATGCTGTTTTTTTGTTTGTCATTACGTCCAGGGGAGCATCCTGAGCTGTGACCTGGCATTTGCACATCTCCATGGTTACAGGCAGGCTGAGGAGCTGACGGGGAAGCCAATCAGAGAGCTGCTACCCTCCCTGCAGATCCCCCTCCACAGCCGCGCTCTCCCTAAGGTCCACCCATACACACTCCTCCTGACACAGGATGCTGCTCTTGACCAGGTCAGACGGTTTAACCCTAAGATAATGTCCCCCTCCCCAGATGCTGAGAGTTCAGAGGGTGTCCAGTCGACGCAGGGGGGGCTCCTCCTTCCAGCTCTGTATTAAACTCCAGGGGGCGGTGGTGTGTGGGAAACCCCAGCATCTAGAGGGCGATGATGGACCAAGCTGCCTTCAGCCCAAAGACACACCTGGAGGAGAGGGGACGCAGGATGACCAGCAAGGCGCATCACAACCAGAACATTGCGAGGAGCTCCAGGGCAAGGATCTGGCTTCTGGTACAATTGACACATTTAACTAAATAATAATATATGTATTTCCATGCATACTTGTAAGATTATTTCTTGCTCTGAAGACATGATTTGAGGTCTGTGGTAATTTGATGATTTTATTTGTCTCTCTGGCAACCCTCAGAAGACACAGAGGACAGTCGTCTCCTCTCTCCTGTTTCAGGACTCGTTTTCTCTGGGACAGTGTGGGTGTTTTCCCCTCTGAGTGGGCTCTTAACCCTCCACCCTGATGGTTCCATCATCAGCATCCACAACCATCTGGCCCTGAGCGTACTGGGCTACAGCAATGCTGATCTACAGGGAAAGGTATTTATGTTACGTATTGTCATACAGACTGGTTGTGGTTGACTGGCATCCAACTGACCCATTACGTTTAAAACGGGCAGCGCCAACCCCTTTGAACTCCTGTTCTAGCCATGTGACTTCCTGCTTCCTGTTGTCAACAATCTCTAAATGTATAGATTAAATGTATACACTAATCATTTGTTTGTGTTAATGAAGGTCTTGGTGAACAACAGAATATTATAAAAACATCAATATCGTTTTTTAATTCAGTTATGGGACTGTAGGCTATATTGAAAAAGAGAACATCAAAATACATTAAATAGTGTTGTACGTTTATTGCCTTTCTTACAAATATAAAACGAAGTTGCAACACATTGATTTTAGTAAATTTAAAAACCAGCACAACAGCAAGAGTTAAATTGATTATGAAGGCAGTTGAATGTACAGTACCACATAAATTATAGTATGCTAAGTCTACATCCTGTTCTTCCCTGCCATCAGAATAATTTTCACTCAGCTTTTTGCAAAAGTAACCTTTCATGTCCATTCATTCTTCTTTGTTTGCTGTTGTCAGATAAGCACATTATATGGTATAGGCTACTCAATTTAGGCCTAGAAAAAAACTGACAGACTGCTTCGATTCAGTGGATTTATGGATGAGACCATTTGTTATTATATATACATATCACATCACTACAATTTAAAGGCACAGCCTTTCCCTCCAATCAAATCGGTCCATTAACCGCTGCTTCCAGCTGAAACGGACACTACTGTTCCTGGACTCCAGAGACCTCAAACCAAATAACATTGATATATTGATGGACCATAACAATCCCACAAATTTGAATTAAATCCAAATACAGCTTAGTGTTTGTCTCATGTCCTACAGGATGTAGTCTTTGTATTTTCCTACAGAAAGTTATGTCTCATGTGCTACAGGATGTAAAGTTTGTCTCTTCCTACAGGATGTAAAGTTTGTCTCTTCCTACAGGATGTGACCCTCTTGATGCCTGCCTTCTATGATTGGTTCTGCAGCAGCGATTCTGGAGCCTGTGCCGCCTCCCGTCCTCCAGGGCTTGGATTTCAGCCTACGGCCTCCTGCGACCGCTCCATCAGCAGCCACGCCGGTGACGTTCTGTTGTGTGCCAGCCTAGCATCTACACCTCTGATCCAGCTACTCAACCATCCATTAAACTGAACCTCTTGCTTTACCGCCATAATTAGCATTGTAGCTGGGATTTAATTTCCTTCATCCCGGGCACTTGCATTCATTCCACTGTTTTTGAAAAGATCCTGGTTGCTAGGGCTTCCTACCTATTCTCTCATAAAGTGTGATGTATTTCAACTGTGATTTTGTTAACTCTGGGGAATGGTCAAATGTATGCTACGTTTCTGGAAATGTTTTACACCCTGTTGTCAAATTCGCAAGTTCCAGATGAAAACAACCACTTGGGTGGTGGCCAAATATCAGCACGTCTCGGTCAGAAGCTTTGCTTTCAGTGGAGCCAGTAATAACAGTTTTGTTCCTCCGTCTCCATCCTTCCAGACCCCTGTAGATACTCTAGTCACCCTAACCACATCTCTGCTGATAGCAAGGCTTCCCATCACAGCCCCACATTCCCAATGGGCAGCAAACCTACGGCGCTGAAAGGTTGGTTCTCAGTCCTGTAACTTGTGTTTTTGGGTTATTCATTAAATCCCTGGTCTTTCTGCCATGCGTGTTCACCTTAGATCCATAAATATTGAACCGAACCAGTCTTATAATTCCACTTCTATTCGTAACATCGCTGATCCTCCTTCACCTTCATGTTTTTTTCTCAAAGTTGCTGTAATTGTCCTTTCATTAAGGCAGGTAAATGATCAGTGTAGTTGTTCTTTATGATGAAGTTAATAAAGTTTGTGTTTCTAGAGCCCAGTGCTCTGCAGGCAGGACTGGGGCCAAGCTGCTCCACTGGAAGGGGCAGGATCTTCACAGGGACAAGACTGGAGCTTCCGGGTAGCATTGGACCCACCTTGATCCCTCCTGGGTTGTCCTCCACACCACCTCCGCTCAGGTGAGTCTAATGGACAGGTAGGTCAGTTCTGATGTAACCACATCGCCAGGAAGGCAAGGATCCTATTTATTGTATTGCTTTTTTTCCCACTTCAATTTTCATGTTTACTAGACTATTAACGTAGTTGTGCTCAAATGTTTGCATACCCCTGGAAAATTTGTAATACATGTACCATTTTTTTAAAGAAAAGTGTGAGCAAGTAACTTTTTTTTAAATTTCTCAATGGATTCATTTCAAATTACCCCGGTTCAAAAATCTGTATACCCTCAGTTCTCAATACGGTGTATTGCCCCCTTTCACATCAATGACAGCATACAGTCATTTATGATAAGTGTCTGAGGCCCCAAATTCTTGTAGGTGATATAGCTGTCCATTCGTCTTGGCGAAATGCCTCCAAGCAATGCAATGTCTTTGGTCGTCTTGCATGAACCGCACGTTTGAAATCTCCTCAGTGGTCTTTGTTGTACTGAAAATTCCAAGAGCATCCCGTGCGACGTTTTCGTGCAGAAGAATGCAAATTGTCTGCTGGTATTCTAACAATATGCTGCATTCATTTTCACATTCATTGTGGTGGGGGTGTGCCTTTAGAGCACACACCCCCAAAACATCAGTGAGCTACCACCATGCTTTACAGTGGGGATGGTTTTCTTTTCACCATAGGCCATGTTGACCCGTACAAACATGGCGCTTGTATGTCTCAAGTTTACTTGTGGGTTTTCTTTGTATCCCGAACAATTCTTCTGGGAGTTTTGGCTGAAATCTTTCTTGGTCTACCTGACCTTGGCTTGGTATCAAGAGATCCTTGAATATTCTACTTCTTAATAAGTGATTGAACAGTACTGAATGAAATTTGCAAGGCTTTGGCTATCTTTTTACATCTTTTACAAATTTATGCAGTACCAGTACCTTATTTCGCAAGTCTTTCGACAGTTCTTTTCTGCTCCCCATGGCTCAGTATCTAGCCTGCTCAGTGCATTCACGTGAAGCTAACAAACTCATTGACTATTTATACACCGACAGTAATTGCAATTTAAAATGCCACAGGTGTGGGAAATTACATTTTAATTGCCATTTTAACCTTTCTGTCAACTTGTGTGTCTGCAACAAGGTGTAACATTCAAGGGTATTTAAACTTTTTTCAGGGCCATTTGGGTGATTTCTTTTTTCAGTTTGGTTTAAAAAGGGGCCAAACAACTGTGTGACAATTAATGGCTCCATATGATCACTATCCTTGTGAAACAGATTTTTGGCATGGAAAGGCATATTGTCAAAATCAATGCTGACATTTCACAATTTCTGCCAGGGTATGCAAACTTATGAGCGCAACTGTATGATTATACTTATCAAGTGTTGACTAAAAGACCCTCATGCAGGTTGGTTTCTTGCATAATACATTTATTGTAGACCAAGTGAAGACCAATAGTAGTCAAATTAGTCTAAGTAGGGCAGATGGTTGATGTAGGGTGAGGTCTGACTATGAATCTCTGCACAGTGCTGATGACACACAAGAGCTGATGGAGGAGGCGGCCCAGGGGTGTTTGCGTGACAGTGGAGACACCACCCACGTCCTGCTACAGACCTGTCCTGAGGTGGAGGGGAGCCTCTCATCCACTCACCGTCCACCTCAAATGCCAGGACGGCAGCTCCTCAACGGGGGGGGAGCCGGTATGAGCTGGACAAAATGTTTACCTTCAAATGTTTAAGTGTTATTTGGTCAATTAAACAACTGAGAATGTACTTGTTTGCGTTTGGGTAACCAAGGCACACCAACCATGGACGAGCACAGCCTGCTCCAACCTGACTGCACCAGCGTCACCAAAGACCAACATCGTCGGTGTGACCGCTCAGACCTGCACAACTCCAGCTTTGAGGTGATCTCCATGTTCAGCCGCTCCTCCTCCGGGTTCTGTGAAAGGTTTCCCGGGGTTCACGGGGCGTCCAGTCAGGAGGACTTCACGTACCTGTCAACGGAGGTCGTGGACTCCGTCAGCTCCTACCTCGAACTGGAGTCTAACGGGGAACTGGTGACCCGGGCTCTGGCTGACCTGAACCTCCACGGAAGCATCGAGCTGCCCGGTGTTGTTGAGGGTGACGTGTCTTATTCCTCTGTTGACACGGCTGAGCTCCTGCGCACCCCCTCTCCCTATGTGGTAGAGTCTGACCGGGAAGATGGGCCCATCTACTCAGGGGTGCGGACTGGCCCATTAGAGGAACCGGAGGGGCAAAAGGAGCAGGGGCAGTGGGTCGTAGAAGAGAGAATGCCTTTGAACAGCGGTCACACCACATCTACCCCTAAGAAGCAGGTGAAGGGGTGTTCTCCATCCTCCGAGGCCCCACGTCAGATCACAGAGGGGCACTATGATGGGAGTGTTACCCACAAGGATGGGACTAGAGTCGGTTAGTACCTCACAAGCTCTCGCTTAGTTTTTATCCTTGAGCTTCCAATTGTAGAGTAACTGGTTAATGTAGAATATTCCCAACTGATGGACTTTGCGGTCTGTCCGTCCAGAGGTGCAGTGTGAGATCCGACGAGCAGAGCTCCAGGAGGGAAGGTGTGTTTTCTGTGTGTGGCTGAGCAGGCCTGGCCGGCAGGACGCCATGTTGCAGTCCAGTGACATGTACAGCAGTGCTTTAGGGCAGGACACATCCGCACTTAGTCTGGGAGAGGTCAGTATACCAAGAGCAATTGTTCTTCATTTTTCTGTGTAAAAATGTTTTTATTTACATTTAATTAATCTAGAGGCTGACTGATTTTGCAGTTAATAGTTTTAGGATGAAATTAGTATTCCATGTTGGATCACTGATTACAGTATATTGTGTTGTTTATTTAAGTGATGGGCAAACAATCCTTCATTGCTGCTCTAGCAGCAGGATATAATGCTGGCAGCACTAACTCAGATTTTCTTTTCAAAATAAAAGCCACATTGAAATTAACATGTTGCAAGGCATTCCCACAATGGCATTTTGAAAAATTAAAAAAAATATGCTACCAGCATATTTTGCTGCTAGGTGGACAGCAATAAAGGTTATTTTGCCCATCTCTAGTTTAGACAGTCATGTATTTTGATTCAGGCGATCATGGAGGCCAGCCGCGGCGGGGCCAGCGAGGCGCTACTCTCCACAGTGGACCTGGAGAACTCCCATGCGTGCGAGGGCCAGTTCTCAGAGGAGTTTCGTCCGCTCCACGCCATTGGTAAAGGGGCCTTTGGCTTTGTGTGGGAGGCCAGCAGACTGTCTAATGGGCAGAAGGTGAGACTAAAGCCTTGCTGCTCTTTAACTAAGGACGAGACAGAGTTATTCATTTTGTATAGGCAAATGTGGAAGGTGTGGTCTGTCAGGTAAAGGAAGTTATATGAACATTGTGACCATAGAAATAGAATGGATAGAAAGGCCATTGAACTGCTTTGCGTGTCCATTCGATTAGTACACAACCAAATAGTGATTGTTAGTTGTCACTGTGACAACACGCAAATCGGTTTAATGCGGAAGTAGGCTGCTAGGTTTTTGCAATGGAATGGTATACATAAATATGGCTGCCGCTTTGACCACTCTGCTACATTGATTGAAATTGGAATGGCCTTTCTATCCATTCCATTTCTATGATCGTGACAGTTAGTGAAGATGACTGCTGTCCAGGCTTGTAATCATTATTCCAAAGCTCCTTCACTGTTCTGTCCCATTGACGTTGTGCAGGTGGTGGTGAAGTTCATCAGGAAGGGCAGGATAGTGAATGACTGCTGGGTGGACGACCCCGTGCTCGGCCGTGTTAGCCAGGAGATCGCACTGCTCACCCGCCTACAACACGACAACATCGTGACGGTAAACCAGCATCTCTAACAACTGGGGACAACACTTCCTTTTCTTTCTTTTTTGTTTTGTTAAACTGTTTTTACACTTAATTGTTGTTCTCAGTGGTAATTAACATGTAAACGCATAAACGATATACAATGAATACAGATTTTAATGTCTGCTTTTCATCTTATTATACCATTTTACATGTCACTCTGCGTCTGTTTTCCCTCACGTCACTCTGCATCTGTCTGTTTCTAGGTGCTGGAGGTATTTGAGAATGAAGGTTACTTCCAGATGGTGATGGAGAAGCATGGAGATGGTCTGGACCTCTTTGAGTTTATAGACAAACAGCCCCAACTCGATGAACCTCTAACTAGCTACATCTATAGACAGGTACCAGCCTGACGAGCTACATCAATAGACTGGTCCAAAAGAGAAGAAGCTGTTTTCTGTGCTTCTCTGGTTGACAACTGGATAACGACTGGGTGTCAACTCCGACGAGCCCGGGCAGAAACAGAAAAGCCATGTTGATGGGTGGTGTTAACTGTATTGTTTCCCTCCAGCTGGTGGCAGCAGTGGCATACCTGAGGAACAAAGGCGTTCTCCACAGGGACATCAAGGATGAGAACATCATCATCAACACAGAGTTCCACATCAAACTCATTGACTTTGGCTCGGCCACCCTGCTGGAACCAGAGAAGCTTTTTTACACGTTCTGTGGGACACTGGAGTACTGCTCGCCTGAGGTTCTGCAAGGAAACCCGTAAGACAAACACTTAACTGATGAGGAAAGGATTCATGACACTGTTAGGTCGGGTGTTTTTAGCATCATGTTCAATGTAACTTTTTAATCTAGTACATACACTGTGTAATACAAGAAGAACAGTGAGGTTCCAGTGTGTCGATTGAATGCTAGCTTACTGTGCTCACAGTGTTGTATCTTTGCCCTGCGTGTTGTGTAGCTACAAGGGTCCAGAACTGGAGATGTGGTCTCTTGGGGTGCTGCTTTACACATTGCTGTTCAGTGAAAACCCCTTCTGTGAAGTGGAGGAGACCATGCAGGCCGCACTCAAGCCCCCTTTCCCCGTCTCCTCAGGTAGGACAGTCAGAACGCCTAACCTGGAATTCATTTACACACGATTCTTCATGTGCTTTTTGCCTTTGCAGCTGCTTTAAGATTTTCAGTGTTCCTCTAAAATCCTACTTCTAAACAGCCCTGTTGTCTTGACCTTTGACATCTGCGCTTCTCCTGTAGATCTGCATGTAGTGCTCTCCGGGCTGCTGCAGTCTGACCCCCAGCAGAGGATGACCCTGGAGCAGCTGCTGTTGCAGCCCTGGATACGACAACCTGTCTGCCTGGCCGACTACAGCTGGGAGGAGGTGTTCTCTGACAGCAAGCAACATGGTCAGTAGAGGGATGTTGTTTTTTAGAGTAGAAGACCCCTGCAGTAGATGAACCAGAATAAAAGCCACTTCAGCTTGTGTTGGACTGGGTCCATTTTAAGATTACCCCAGACAATCACCCATATTTTCTCTCCACACAGCTCCTCCAAAGTACCATGACTCTCTTGTTGGAGGGTGTCTAGGCCAGGGATTGTACCCAGATGCTGGTGATGATTCTTCACTTCCTTCTGATGAAGATGATGTTGAGGATGAAGAGGATGAGAAAAGGGCCATGGATGCTCTGAAAATAGAGCTGATGAAGTACCTCGCTGATGAATGAAGTCTGATCATCCGGGGTGCATCTACATAGTCAGATGTTGTTTCCTGTTCTTTTCTTATTCTTTCCTTACTGTACACTGATCAGAAACCAACCAGGGGATATCCCTTTAGACTTGAGGTGCACCCCTAGGTCTTAACTGTATAAACCATGGGTCCACAAGGTTTTCAAGTTGTGTGCTGATCTAGAATCAGTTTCATGTCATCATTATGATTTAAAAGAACACTGATTCTAGCTCAGCACTCGTACACTAAATTGTTTTGTGAATATATATACCTGACTGACTGTAGAAATACCAAGTACGCTTTTACTACTAAAAACTACTTTTTTATTTGGATTTGGGGGGAAAATGAAGGATAAATTATTTATTGACATTACAATGTTCACCAAAGATAGAGGTCAAAGGAATAATGGTTAGGGATAATATTACCAGTAGGAGCGTTTATTTACACAGGGTCTTTGCTGTAAAGCCTGAAAATATCAGCCAAATGTAGCTGCCAAAGCCTTGTAATCGATTATGTTGTTAATTGCTTATTTAATGCTAGTTTATTTAGTGCAAAATTGTAAATATTACAGTATTTTAATGTTTTATTTAATTGAATATATTAATGAATAAATCCTTTTATCGCAGTTTGAGTTCTGTCATGTAATTATATATTAAATACACACACTAATGTGTAATTATTCATTCAAATATAAGTTAAATTTATAGAGCGTAAAGTCGGAACCATCTGTGTTAGCCTTGTTTTCCCGGTACATTTGTATCTTATTATTCCAGTGCACAAGTGAAGGCAGAGGGAGAAGGACAAGCATGAGTTTTCTACCAGGATGGCATGTAAGATGTCTGTGTTTTTGCTATTTCTGTATTTTAAATGTGGACGCATACTACAAGAAACTATATTTCGATATAGCTGACTAGTAATATACATTTTAATGAACGCCTGAGTGCTGTTACAGTAGTTGGTACACTTCCGTGGTCAGCTACTGTAGCTAGGAAACCAGTCTACATGTATTTTGCCATGATAATTTTAATGCTAGCCTTAGTACCATAATCAACCGCCGTGTAATATCATTGAACATGTATTTATTTCAAAGTTAAAAGAAAGACGTCGCCTGATCACTAGAGAGTCGTTACATTTAGCTAGGTGCCTGGCTCGGCTTATTGCTCAGCTTTGCTGAAAACATATTTTAATCTGTACTTGAACCTCAGTCTTAATCAGGTAGAAAGTGCAGTCATAGGACAAGAGAGTCGATTTGTACGAAACTGCAAATATCTTTTACAATTAGGTCTTGCTGATTTTGAAGGACTGGTTTAAAAAACCTTTCAGCGATTTGAGTTATTATTGCCCTTTTTCAGTTTTCGCAGATACTGTAGCTCTACAAAGAAGGGAGTACGGTTTACGAGAGTGACATTCCAGTTTCCATTCACTTTCAGTGTCATACTTTTTGCATTCCAATTTTCTTCTGCTTCAGGTTCTTCGTTGGACCCTGCGAAGCGCAACCTGCACAGTTTTAAGTCGGAGACAAAATATACCACAACAACCAGTTATGTCAACATGCAGGCTGTACTGTTCCACAGACAGACGGACTAACCAGCCTTCACTGTCACCAAAACAACTGCAGCCAGGCAGAGACCTATCCCTGCAAGCCCTCCTCGATATGGGCTTCACAGACGCCCAGGCAGATCAAATCTTAGAGCAGGCAAACAGAAGTCGAGGAAGTAAGATTGAAAATGCCGCTTCTATGCTCATGACCCTGTTTGTGCTGGGCCTCAACACATCTAGTGTGGTAAAGGTGCTGCAAAAGTGTCCAGAGGTGATGTACGTGAATGGCACTCATCTTCAGCAACGTATTGACAATCTGAGGAGACTGGGGCTTCTTGAAGGTGCGACTGGATGCGGCTTGCATTATTACTTTATTACTTTCTCAGTTTATACAGGTATAGTTGTTGTCATTGTTAATATTTCACAGTTGGAGAATGATCACACGCTGCAAAAAGTACTGTCTTATAAATCTTGTTCCGTTGGCTAAAAAGTGTTATTTATCTTGTATTCAGGTAAAAAAATCTAACCATTCAGATTTTTTAATCTGAATAAAAGTTTAAAAGACGTTTTTGCCAATGGAACACTTTTTTAAGACAATTTTTTTCTAGTGCAGTGATGAAAGTGTAGTTTATAATTTGAAGGTCGGCATCCTCAAGTTCAAGGTGGATAATGTTTTAGCTTTTTCCATAGTTGTCACAAAATTATTGGTTTGTATGTGTAGAACATCTTCTACACATTTAGTTTAATTTAGTTTATTAGTTTATAATGACGTGAACAGGCCCTTTGATAAAAAGAGCAGCTTTAGCCTCTACGGCTAATTTCCACCAATAGTCCCCAGCCAGTTGTCAATAGGCATACATATAGCATCAAGGCTTTGTAGCATATCTTCATTTGTCTCACTATTTCCAGGCAGCCTCCAGAGAGTGGTGAGCCACTACCCTCCAATCCTGACTCTTCCTCTTAAAAGAGTAAACATGGTGGCCAGGTTCTTCAGGGAGAAGTGTGCCTTCACTGTCCAGCAGGTCACTGAAATCCTCAGGGACTCCCCAGCTGTGTTGCAGACTGACTTGGGTCAGCTAGAGTACAAGTTCCAGGTCAGGGACACGCTTAGTGTTAACTAATGTTAAGTTAAATAATGGTGATGGGAATTTTGTCTCTTCTTGTTGACTCTTGTTTTTTCTGTTTTTTTCCAGTAAAAACCAAAGTATTTAGAGTAGCTTTGATCATTTTTGTCAGTAATGCCCACAGCATGCCAGACTGCTATCATATTACAATAACATTTCTTTAAATTAACAATTAAAATCAACAACTCAGTTTTGAATGGGTCTTTTCACTTTAGTGGCTCGGTTGTAGGTTCTATAATGCATCACCCCTCATTCAGTTAATACAGGGGATTCATTCTACATCCCATTATCAGTAATATATGTATTTTGGCATTCTTTGTGGTGTAGTGGGCTTAGTCACTGCTTTGTAGGACAAGCTGCGTCATGGTAGTCAGTGGTTCGAGCCTGACAACGGCTCCCAACTTTGTCAGGAGCATCCAGCACAAGGCAGCCCAAATTGGCATAGCGCTGCTCAGGATTCGGGAGAGATGTCGTATTATATATCTTACCATGTCGCTATCCATTGAGTCCTTGTGTGTAAATCGGGCACCTGTAAATTAAATTGCGGAAGTATAGTTGGATTATAGCTGCATTCATTATTGTAACCTTCAGTTATGCTTCATGTGGCTCAAGCTGTTTTTCTCTGCAGAAATCAGAGCAGTTGGTTTGGAGCATTTCGAGCTGGAGGACAATAGCAATCCTGCTAGGGACCTTGAACCTTGCTGACAGCCAGATTAAGCAACATCTTTTATTTTTTGATTCTATTACTCTATCATGACAATCAATGTCCAACAAACTACATTTATTATTGTACGTACGCTGTGTCCAATTATAAACTTGTGTTTATAATGCTGCCACAGTTTGATTTATTTTTCTCTGCGAACATTAAACAGTCATTAGTCGACCACTAGTGACTAGACCAATATTCGATCACATATGAATATTGTAGAGATCTGCTGCCATCTGTCCAAATGTACAATAAAATCAAGTCACAAAAAATGGTACTTAAATCTCTTGAGTCAGTAAACAGTTGTTCAAAGTTCAAAATTAACATGGTTTGTGAACTGCACATCACAATTATGTAGGCGGACCGGCATATACATATTCCCTTTTCAAGTCAACATTTTGTTATTTCTGCTAATAACATTGCTATGCATGTCAACTGATCAGTAATATCTAGATACATAAGACATAGCTAGCTATATATTTTATCATTAGTTTTACATCTGGTTTCTTCATTCCTCTTGGCAGTACGCCTATTTCCGCATCGGGGTTAGGCAGCCGGAAATGGTCAAGTCCAAGCTGTTTCGGGTCACCCTGGATGAGGTACGCTGCAGGCACAGCTTCCTGGAGCGCAGGGGACTGTACCAGACCCCAGACAAGAAGGGCCAGACCTGCATCATCAACCCCAAACTTAACGACTTCCTCAATGTCCCAGAGGAAACGTTCCTCAACGACATCGCCAAGGCAACACAGGAGGAGTTTGAGGTTTTCCAGAAGCTGATGGCAAAAGAGTGGCAGGAGGAGGATGACGAGCAGGAGAGAGACACGGGAGCTGACAGTGATGATGATGATGATGATGAGGAGGAGGAGGAGGAAGAGGATCTGAAAAGTGGATACAGTAAAAGAAAGTGATAAGGGTAAAGACTGCTGTGGAACGCTGATATCTGATAGACATTCAAGCGGATCCTGACTAGACATTGTATGGCAACGTATTATGTATTTCTTCCAATTTTGACAGTTTGTGGGGTTTAATGAACAACCATCAACACCAGTCTACTCATTGAACAAACACAACTGTGAGAAAACACTCACTTCCAGGTCTGAGAACATGACCTCTCGGGATGGCCACCACTTGCATCTTGTGCTTAGAAAGTGCACTTGACTGTTCATACGTTTATTTACTTTTCCAGTTTTCCCTGAGCTGACAGGGACCTATGGTAATGCTAGGGTAAGGTGAAGTGGACACCTTGTGTGTGTTTGCTCCCTTCAGGTTTGCCCTGGCTAGCATATGGCAGCTTAGTCTTTAGTGTCTCTGGGTCCCGGATATGAGAGAACATGATGTCAACACTTTGAACTTTCGTGACTTATTATCACTTTGTTGGTTTAGTCACAGCTGTGTGAAAGTTGTGGGGTAGCATTCACTGGACGGTCCTTATGTAAAATAGGATACTAGTAAGCAGTTCTTGTAGTGGACATCTGAAAATGAGATGAACATTCATAAATATCTGCCTTTTACCTTTATCTTTTATGTGAAGGGGGGACATGGATACTATCAATAGAAATAAAATCTGTGTTTATTCCCTCTTATCCTTTGAGTATTAGTATTGGTCAGATGAGACTTATACTAACTCTTCTAATATTTCATAGCTACTGCTTGTATATATACGGATTTATTGCTGGTATATACTAAGCACTGTTTTAAATTCAACTTGTTCCTGTCACATTCCTAGAGAGAACTTTTTGACACTTTGTGGAGATGTCAGAAGTGCACTGTAACCTGTCAGCAATTTACAACCCCAATTGTGAAAAAGTTGGAACAGGATGGAAAATACCAAAATTTGAAAGTTCTATTCACTGTGTAGTATATTGAAAACACATTATGTGATGTTTTACCTAGAAATTAATTAATTTTAGAAAATATACACAGATCTGATGACTGCAACATGCACCAAAAAAATTGGGACAGTTGACAATTTACCACTGTCTAGAATCAAATTTTCTTTTAATAACACTTAATTGTTTTTGCACTGGAGACACAAGTTAGATCAGTTTAGCAAGTGGAATTTACCCCCATTCATCCATTATGCATGTCTTCAGCTGTGTAACTGTACAGGTCCTTTGTTGCTGCAATTTTACCTTTCATAATGAGCCACAAATTCAGGTCAGGACTGCAGGAAGGCCATGCTAGCACCCACTCTCTCAGTTTACGCAACCATGCACTTGTAATTGATGATATTGCTCCTGTGAAAGTCAGGAAGAAAAATGGCAGACAAAAGGCACCATGGAGAAATGTAACCACAGTTCAAAATATGAAGAGAAATTGCAAAAAATCTGAGCGCATGTGGCGGAAGACAACTTGAAGTCCATTATGACATCTATAAAAACACCCTTCATGCCTTCAATGTAGAACTAGGCAAAGCTAGACAGACATTTTTCTCAAATATTATAAACAGCAACTTTAACAACACACGCACTCTTTTTGCTACTGTAGAGAGATTAACAAACCCCCCAAGTCACATTCCCAGTGAAATGCTCTCAGGCAGTAAATGCAGTGAGTTTGCTTCTTTCTTCTCAGAAAAAATCAATAATATCAGAAAGGTGATCAGCACATCTTTGAGTTGCGCTGAGGTCAGACAGATCAGACCACAACCTCAGAAATTAGTCACTATATGTCTGTTTTCGAAGCAATTAATTGTAACATTCTGGAAAAAACAGTACAGCACCTTAAAAAACATCAACCTGCGCCCTTGACACACTTCCCACATCTTTTTTTAAAAGTGTGTTTAACTGTTTAGAAGCAGATCTCCTAGAATTGGTAAATTCCTCACTTCTTTCTGGGACTTTTCCAAACTCACTGCAGTTGTTAAGCCCCTCCTGAAAAATAGCAATTTGGATCACACCGTACTGAGCAACTACAGACCAATCTCAAATCTCCCTTTCATAGGCAAGATCATTGAAAAAGTTGTTTTCAATCAGCTAAACAAATTATTAAGCTCAAATGCACACTTTGACAATTTTCATCCTGGCTTCCGACCAAATCACAGTACAGAGACAGCGCTCGTAAAGATAATAAATGATATTCGCCTCAATACAGATACAGGCAAACTATAAGTGCTGGTACTACTCGACCTTAGTGCTACATTTGACACTGTCGACCGCGACATACTTCTTGACAGGCTGGAAATCTGAGTCAGGCTTTCTGGGATGGTCCTAAAATGATTCAGGTCATACCTAGAAGCAAGAGGTTACTATGTGAGTATAGGCAACCATAAGTCTGAGTGGACATCCATGACATGTGGAGTCCCACAAGGCTCAATTCTCGCGCCACTCCTATTCAGCTTGTATATGCTCCCACTGGGCCAAATAATGAGAAAGAAACAAATTGCTTACCACAGCTATGCAGACGACACCCAGATCTACTTAGCCCTATCGCCTAGCGACTACAGCCCCATTGACTCCCTATGCTCCACACGCACACACACACACACACACACACTTACATATACAGTATCTGTGTTGTGTTTATTCATGTATGTTTAAGTGTCTAGAGTTGGATTGCACCTAAAAGTGCCTATCTGCTGTTTCTGTCTGAGTGTGTGTGCAGGGTAGAGGGGAGATAGTAAATGGTCTAATTGGTGCCCCTGTTTCAGTTTCTGATACATTACCTATCTTTCTTACTATGGTCACCACGTCATTTATAGTCCTGTTAAAATGTCCTTTTAATATTGTTAGTTTAATGATTATTATACCTGCCCAGGGACTACAGGTGGAAATTAGCATTGTTGCTATAACCTGGCCCAAGAGATCTTTTCTCGTACTACAAGTTTAATGTCTATTTGTGCATTGTCCCTGTTTCAAATAAATACATTTCCATTTCCATATGCCAATGCATTGATGAAATTAACAATTGGATATGCCAAAACTTTCTTCAGTTAAACAAAGAGAAAACCGAAGTCATTGCATTTGGAAACAAAGATGAAGTTCTCAAGGTGAACACATACCTTGATGCTAGGGGTCAAACAACTAAAGATCAAGACAGGAATCTTGGTGTGATTCTGGAGTCGGACCTTAGTTTCAGTAGTCATGTTAAAGCAATAACTAAATCAGCATATTATCATCTTAAAAATATCTCAAGAATTAGATGCTTTGTTTACAGACAAGACTTAAAGAAACTTGTTCATGCTTTCATCACCAGCAGGGTGGATTATTGTAATGGCCTCCTCACTGGTCTTCCCAAAAAGACCATAAGACAGCTACAGCTCATACAGAATGCTGCGGCCAGGATTCTAAGCAGAACCAGGAAATATGAGCATATCACGCCAGTCCTCAAGTCTCTACACTGGCTCCCAGTCACATTTAGGATAGA
>JACXGM010008857.1:0-28347 GCA_016801145.1 Umbra pygmaea | reverse complement strand
ATCTTTACAAATTTTGTATTGCCATGCTGGGCTGACAAATGCTTAGACAGGTTGCACACTAATATTTTTGTCTTTTCGAGCAATAAACTGAAAGTAATGTGAACATCGCCACTGGCCGAAATCACCTGTCTTCGTCTCCATCTCACAGACCGTATATATTCCCTCCTTCGCACCAGCAGCTATGTCACTCAAATCGATCACTATGGCAACAGTGCCGAGGCAAGCACACACACAGGCAGCACGCATGCATGCACCACTTAAACAGATCAGAACTTTACACACAGGCAAACACCGCTTGGGTAACGCAGGAAAGCGCGTTCCTATAGTCTAGTAAAGTAGTGTAGTTACCGATATTTTTAATGTAATGCGTTACTTTACTTCGTTACCCAAAAAAGTAATATCGTTACTGTAATCCGTTACTTTGTAACTCGTTACCCCCAACACTGATTATAACACTGTCATAGACATACACTATATAGCCAAAGTTATGAAGACCTGACCATCACACCCATATGAGCTTGTTGGACATCCCATTCCAAAACCATGGGCATTAATATGGAGTTATGGAGTTTAATTTGCAGGTAAAACAGTTGCCACTCTTCTGGAAAGGCTTTCCACCTGATCTGAGAATACCTGTGGGATTTTGTGCCCATTCAGCCAAAAGAGCATGTGTGAGGTCAGTCACGGATAATCGCCATTCCAATTCCTCCCAAAGGTGTTCAATGGGGTTGAGGTCAGGGCTCCGTGCGGGCCACTCGGGTTCCTCCACCACAAACTCATCCACCCATGTCTTTATGGACCCTGCTTTGTGCGCAGGGGCACAGTCATGCTGGAACAGGAAAGGGCCTTCCCCAAGCTGTTGCCACTAAGTTGGAAGCACCCAATTGTAGCATTACAATGACCCTGATAAACAGCCCCAGCCCATTATCCCCCTTCCACCATTTGCAGGGGTGTCCACATACTTTTGGCTACATAGTGTATAACAAGCATAGTGTGGGCATGTAATCAACAGCGCTGCCTACCCAGTTAAATAATGATCACGTGTTTATCATGAATACCCAGAATGCCCCAGCCCCTGAGGTGCTGCCTACCCCATTGGAAGCCAGCACGTCCTCCAGGTCCTCATCCTTGTTTTCAATGTGCCTCTCAAACGGGTTGCCCTCCTGGCTGAACTGCTCAAACAGAGACTGGCCCTCCTGGCCCGACAACGCCTGTCTACTGGGGGACACGGAGGGGGACCGGCACTGCGCCATGAACTTAAACTCCTGCAGAATAGAGACACACAGTTAGAAACATGAAGAGTAAACAAAGCTCCAATAACAATTAGTTAACATTGATCACAAAGAGTCAAACGGATTCAGAGAAGGAAAGAAAACACCCAGGAGTAGCTATTCAGCATATTTAGTTTATACTGAAGATCTGTAAGAGAGTTATGAACAAATATATTTGAACCTGGATACTGCAGAGGACTGATATAATAACTAATTAATCCAATAAAAGACTAAAAGTGACCTTTGACAGTGGCAGTTCAGGCTAGAATCAGAGTTTGTATGCAGGTCAAACAACAGATACTTCCTAGCAGGAGGTAGAAAAACCACCTTCTTATTGTGTTGGTTAGATTCCAAGACATTAATCTTTTTCGGGGAGATTACCCATGCTACCCTGAGGGTACCTGACAGGAAGAAGGCAATATCACTTGCCAGCTCTTTCCCTGCATTATTTATTCTATGGTAGACCTCGGTTTCTTACAGAATGAATACATCCTAAATGGTCCGTGTGGGTGAATGGGAGCACGGGTACTAAAATGGACACAAATGCCTGCCTGCTAATGCTGTGTGTTTAAAAATGTAGGCGACAATATTACATTAACACTTGCCATTTGGCTAAGCCATAGCCAAGTATAATTTATTTCAGTTAAAGGGGCGAAGGACGGTTGGATGCCAATTGGAAGCCGGGGCTGTGTAGCTAGTCAGGTAAACACCCTTACTCTTGAAATAAGTCCATTTGTACCTCCAGTGACCACACAATTAAGCCACCCCACACCATCCGAGACAACACCCTACCCAGAGCAAAGTCACTCCCTCCTGCCTGATTAGCTTCAGGAGCACCAGCCTTCCTGTGTGCAGAACCTCCAACCTGCACGGTTTACAACATCACAAAGGGTATACAGTATATCTACCAACCAGGAACACAGCAGACAAGCTTGAGTGCATAAGGTTCTGGTCAATAGTAGTGCACTACATAGGAAGCAGTTTACCATTTGGAAAGCCTACCCTGACTAACGATTGTGTAGGAACGACACCATTTAGCTTCGTAGTCTGCATACCATAGTACAAGGGAATAGAAAAAACAACAACAAAACAGAAATGCTCTAGGGTACAATGGGAAGATGCTTGTGGGAAAATCTGCAAGCACAACAGGATGCCGGCTTGAACGAGACAGAGATGGAGACGTAACTTTACATGCTCTTTACATGTCATCAAGTCTTCCATTTCTATGTTATTGTATTTATTGTAGAGTAAATTCACATCCATTTGGCCCTGATCCCAAAAGATGTATGGTTGATCTAGTTGCCATGTCTAAAGATAATTATTTTCTAAGAAATCACTGTTGAAAAACCTATCCCACATTTTAGAACAGCAAAATAAATATGGGTAAGTAGTTTGAGACCAGTCATTAAACAGCACAAAGTTTAAGTACCTTCCTGGGTTTCGGCTGAGTTCGCCTGTTTTGGGAAGTTCCTAATTAAGACCTAAATGACCAGGTAAAGGAATTATTAACCTGTGAATTAATTATGGCAAACTAGTTAAAAACCTCCTTTACCCGGTCATCTAGGACCTTCCCAAAATGGGTGAACACAGCCGAGTACTTTTACATTGTACTTTTTCAACTCTGTTCAAAACCAATTTATTTCAAAATACCAGTCGTTAGACATCGTTGTCAAGGCATTTAGATCAAGAATACAGTTTTGGGACCGTTAACTTTATTAATCTTTAACTAAAAACTGATGACAGCCCACCTCAACGTCGGTGCCAATAAAAGAAAAGAGCAATTCACATATGTAAATGAAACACTAGCTTCTCTCTCCATTCTGTTAACTCTACATTTCCTTTCTGGCAACTCAAGGTTTTTATCTTTATGTGAGACATAAATGCATTTTCATACAGCTGTCTAGAAACCAAGTGTATAACTACAGCCTCTGTTGAACTACGCTTAAAAGAATTTGCCTCTCGTCTATTTGAAATGTTTGAGTATGATAAGAAGCCACTGTATCCAGGGACATGGTACGTACACAATTTTAAAGGTTGACTCTGCAAAAGAAAAAGATTAACTGACATTTTAATTTCCTTATCCTCTCCCCTGGTGCACTGATCAGTATAACTGTTTAAAGCCAGTCTTCCTTTAAACAAGCAGGCTTTAAAATGGCTACACTCAACCCAAATGTTGCTACTTTTCAAGGCTAACCTATTGTGTTTGTGATGGTCATCTAGGAGTTCCTCACGGTGTTTCCCAGGGTTACAGATAGATAGGCAGGCGAAGTAGCCAATAACATAGTTAAGAGCAAACACACAGAGACAGAGAGATGGTGTACTCTGCTGTAGCTACCAGTTAGGCTTGCGGAATCCATCGGGATGCTTTTGAAACTGAGAACCAAGGTGACTTTCCTACAGCTCCTTAACATAGCAGAATTAACTTGCAACTATAACTCTACAACTGCCACAGCCAAATGCATGTCCAGTTACATGTTTGAATGATACACCTGAAGCAGAACTAACTAGCACATCTAGGACATGAGATAACCCTCACTCGATGGGAATCGAACACCTCTGCAAGGTCACAAATTAATGGTAGATTTGAACCGAAAAGAGAACAAAAATAATCTTGATTTACTGCAAAAGATAATGTTGGAATTTTGGTTAAATCCATCTCCTACCTTCTCCAGTGTTGAAAAGCAGCCAAGGATAACGTGATTAATCTCTATGTGTAGACGCCATTTTGTTTTTATTATTATTTTAAAGATTGTGGGGGGGTATTTTTTATAATATTTGAATTTACAGAACAGTGAGAAACATAGGCTAAGGAGAGAGGTACAGAGGGGGAGACAGAGATGAAAGGCACAGACAGGCTGAGCCGGAGATCGAACCCCTGGCGCCGGAAGGCCGGAGTTGAGAGCTTAGACCACTACACTAAACTCTGGCACAAAAAAAATTCTTAAGATGAGTGACACCAACTGCTCCATGTGAAACACAAATACCACTTCATATCTATCATGTACTTCCCCCTCGCTCTGTGGTGTAAAACTGACACACTCACATGGAGCTGGGCGATGTTGAAGTTGGACTTTACGGGACACAGTTCCCACGTCTCGTTCTCCAGAAACATTCTCAGCTCCTCCAGGCGCGTCCTGAGCGAACAAATAGAAACAACCGGATCAATGAGACAAGAAAACAGAGCCAAGTAGGCATCGGCTTTGCAGATTAATGACCAGCTGCTGTTTACTTTGAAGAAAAAGGCCTCATGCTCTCCCAGTCTTCCAGCTGAAATGCGTGGACACAAAAAGAGCGGGAAACACTTGTGGCACAGAGCTGTTTACAGAGAGAGCAGAAAACCGCTATGCCGACACCATCACCCAAGTCACAACACGACAGTCAGAAACTATTTTGGTTGTGGTAAATTGCCACATTTGACACCTTTGGTATTTCCGGAAAAGTGATTTTATATTCAAGTACACACACAGAGGACAGGGAGTACAGTCAGTACATTTGAGATGGAACTCAACTAGAGGCACATGTTGTATCAGTGCAATAAAATTATCAAATAATATCAGTTCAGCGCCCATTTCTGTGGAGAGGAAATGTAGCTACAGAGAAGGCAGCACGTCTGCTGATGGTAATGGCTCAGTGGCTGCCTCCCAAGCTGCCGAGTGTTCAGACATAATGTGAAAATGATGCATGAGCGTTGGAGCAGAGAGGAAGAGGAGTGGGACTCTGGGGAAGACTCCATCTCGTTACGATTCCTTTATTTTCCTCTCCTGCTCAGAGATGCTCTGATAGGAAGCATTCACAGTTCACATTCATACAAACTTAAATTCAAGCTGTAAAGTGCAGATATAATTACAGGTGAACAATCACCATCCAGGAGTGACGGGTGCTCCTCACCTGTGGTAGTTCCTAAAGTAGTTGACGCTCTGATGTTTGATGGACTCCTGTAGCAACTCTGATTTACTACCACAGAACTCCTCGCCTACCTGCATCAGCCTGGGAGGAACGTAGAGGAAAGAGGAGAGAGTTAAGTTACAGAGCGAGAGAGTGTAACTTCACATCCATTTGGCCCTGAGACTGATCCCTGTGGGACCCCATTCTCTTTCCCCACTGAGCCGTACAGACACAGCCAACCTAATGAAAAATTGATTCAATGGTCCTTAATTGACCCATATTACTCTGTAGAAAAGCCAAATTAGGTTTGTCTGTTGACAGAACAAGCAGATTCATTGATGCCCACATTGCTCTTTCCAAAAAGGGGTTTCACAAGGACAGAAGGGGCAGGTGGGAAGGTTTGGGGTTCTAGTCCATCGTTGTTTAAACCAATTAGTGCTAATGAGGATATGGTCATATAAATAGAATTACTAGCATGGGTAACTCGATTGAAGTCAATGTTCTACATAGAATTGGTTTCACTCAAATGGAATGAAGGGTAATGGGCATTCTATTGAGTGTTAACAGATCTATGAAATTATATTTCTATACTTGTGTTCCTTACCTGCTGATAATATCCAGGACCACTATGAAGTCGTCATACTTGAAGTTGGACATGTCTGTACCCAGAAGATAGGCCTTCACTTTCAACTGAACTTCCTGCAGACAGATGAGCGAGATTAGACCAGATTACGGCCCTATTTTGAGGAAAGCTTTCTCTGGGAAGATAAGATTTTTAGAGTGACGAGGTTGAGACAAAGCATGCGTTCAGACCTGCCAGATCCGGCTGAGTCCGTGCTCTAGTTTCTTCTTCACGTAGTTTCGGTCCACAAGGGAATCATCTGCCTCTGAAGACCCAGCCTCATCTGGTGAAGCAAAAACATTACCGTACACATTACCGTACCACGGGTATAAACGTGTATCAGGCTTTTCTTTCATCTGTTGTTATTTTGTTATAAATAAGGACTGATTAGTGTATCTGATTGATCTAACACTGACACTGGAATCAACACCTGGCAAATTAAAACAATAAAAACAGGTCAAATAAAATAGGGTGAGATTGCAATAGTAAAACAGTGTTTCACGCCACTCTTAAAACCTCCCCATTTGAGATCCCCTCCAATCATGACAACAGGAATATGCAATCATCTAGTTACACCGGCACATCATACCCACAGTGTCAGAGTCGAGCCTCATTACCATGTTCTAGTCATTAAGCGCAGTGATTCCATTGTAGATAATGTGATGGAAGGAGCACTGTAGGAGGCAACCAAAGCCACTCTCATGAAGATATTCACACCAGGTAACCAGCCTGCCAATATGTCACGACGGATAAAGAAGAATAGGTTGTACACGAGGCTTTGTTAAAGACTTGTAGACTAATTTGATCATAAATGAGCAGTTAATACGAGGCCTAAACCTCTGCAGTCAATGCAATTAGTAGGCAGCAGAGTTCACATGTGGATCTTATTTTCCTCATTGCATTGACCTCAATTTGCGAATAATAACCCATTTAACACACTACCTCAATTTATGGGTTTCAGAAGATTCCACTGACATAACACAATTCTTCTCAAAGGAACCGGGGTGAACCACTCAACCGTATATATTGTCATTACCTCCACATGAGATGAGGGACGACAGCAATGGCTGGGATTGACAATGTGCTACTGAAGGATCAAAGGTCTACTGGAGGACTGTAGCTTTGTTTCTCTGGACCTTCTCCTCACACAGAGAGAGCAAAATCATTTAAAAATATTTTACATAATGTGTTGTCTTGTGCAACATATATATAGGAAATACTAGGCCGCCATGTGAGACACAACTGGTATTAACAGATCAGAGCAAGAACTTGGCCTTTACAAACTGTTTGCAAGTCTGGTGTGTGTGTGTGTGTGTGTGTGTGTGTGTGTGTGTGTGTGTGTGTGTGTGTGTGTGTGTGTGTGTGTGTGTGTGTGTGTGTGTGTGTGTGTGTGTGTGTGTGTGTGTGATATGGTGTGCACAGATATATATATGATGTGCAAGAACATTATAGTAGTGATAGGTGAAGGTATATCTGTTGAATTTTACGAGAAGTAAATGCTAAGATTTGTGACATTTCAACTTTGTTAGAAAAAAGTCATTGTTAAAAGGGCAGGTTCATCGTAACACTGTGGAATATTTTACCTAAAGATAAGGAAAGAATAAAGGAGAAAAAAAAGACATTGCACATAAAGACCAATCTTATGGCAATAATGTACTATCAGCAAAAAAGTAGAGCCTGGCTAAACTGCACTTTTCTTTGTTCATGCGACACAGCGTGAACACTCAAACATCACTTATTTTGACACAACTCTCATTAACCTATGTCAAAAGGGCACAAAAAAACATCTAGAACAATGTTAACCTAGATCAACACTAAAAGGATGGAAAAGGCTGATTTGAAAAGGACAGACATTCAGATATCATACAGACATTTGAATACTTCATAGAATTAGGAAGCGAGTACGGTACAAAATGTTTATGTATTTCCCCCTATTTTCTCCCCTCCCAATTGTTCTTGTCCAATGTTTCCCCATTAACCCTGCTACGTTGGCAGCTCTGCAACCCCCCCGACCGACGCAGGATGGTGAAATGTGTGTTCACATGGTTCATTCAACCACATGTCAATGAGCCAACCTATTCATTTCGCACTGCTCATCCGACACGGAAACCTTTTTTTATTTCATTATGGAATTAGCTGTACTCGTCCAATGAGAAATGTTATTGTTTTTCTATCCAAAATGTTTTGCTATGGTGTGATTTCCTTAAAATTACCTTGAAGTTTGGCTTCAGTTGAAACCTACTTGAGGATGGTTTAGAGCACGGAGAGAGCTGACAACCTACTTTAAAACAAGTGCAAATGAAACTGCAGTTCAAACGTAAAAAAAAAACCACTTCTTTTATCTGTCTTGAGGCAGACTGCAGTTTCATCCAGGGGACATTTTTTTACATGAGTAAAGGGTTCGACAGACTGATGCCTGCACTGACTGAGAACATTACTCAAACTGGGAAAAATAAAACAAGACAAAGTGCATCTGTAAAATATTCACAGCACTTTTTCCACATTTTGTTATGTTACGCCCTTACTTCAAAATGGATTCAATTCAATATTTCCCTAAAAATTCTACAAACAATACCCCATAATGACAATGTGAAAGAAGTGTGTTTGAAATCTTAGCAAATGTATTGTATCCTGCCAGAGGTTTTTAAGTTCCAGAACTTCTTTGAGCTAAGAGCCATTTGAACTTGAAATGAAAACGAATAGTTGCTCCATGGCATCTGACAATGAGGTTTCATCAGTTTCCTGAGAAAGACGTCCTGCTAGGTTGCTTGCCCAGATGTGGGACATCCAAATGCTGCAGAAGGCAAGATAAATAGCATCTCCCAAGACACGGAATCAAAACAAACACGTTCTTCAGCTCAGTGAAATGACTAGAACAGACTAACAGTCTTACAAAGTTTTCAAAAGTGGTTATAATTGTGCGATAATATGTGACAGTTGTTGACATATTTCCTCAGGTCCGTTTTCGTCAGATAAAATAACTATTATATTTAACTCCCATGATTGTTGTCATAGTGACCTGCTGCCGCCGCAATGAAGAGTAATTCCTGCTTCTGTTATTATTCTGATGCGTTTCCAGCCCTTGGTGAATAGAAGTAGGTAATTCACTCGTCTAACTGGTCATGAATACAGATGGACACAATCAGGCTGCAGAGAGGTTGATGTCAGTGATATGACTGCTCATCTGATCTTCTCATTTTAAATAACGCTTTCAATGATTTGTAGGATTACACTGATGTGTCATATCTTGGGTTTGCCTGATTGGATTTGTCACCTTGACTGGCCCAGTGTTTGTTTTACCACTCAGTTTCTGCTCCATGTAGTTTCTACTCAATCCTCTGCTTCAATTTCTCTGGATGTGGTGTGAGCTTGTTACTGAGCTTTGCAAAAATTGAATAAAAAAAACATTACAACCACACCATGCTAATTGCTTGGGGTATACAGAACAATGTGTAATTTGGGGAGTTAACGACAGTATGAAGTCTTGGTTTCTCTGGGACGACGGCAGAGTTCCTTTGATGTAAAACACTTGTCAGGCTAAGAATCACCTGTGGGTGCATCCGAACGGTGTCATGGCGAGGGAAACAAATTGCACAATTGTCTCTCTTGCCTGCCCGAGTCGCTCCCTGAGAAAAACAATGGAACCAGGAAACAAAAGAGTGGAAGAGTTAAAGACAGAGTGCAGACCCAATGTGACGTGACAGGATGACACAAAGGACGAGGTGTTAATTAACAAGGGAGGGGAAAATGGATTAGCTTGTCTGACGGCTGAAAGAGGAATCTAGAGGTGAGGGGAGGTGTGTTAGCTTCAATAGGGAGTGTGTGATGTCAGAAAGGTGCTGAAGTTTCACTGTTTAGGAAGAGTATGCTAAGATAACAGATATGACTTCAGGATTGAACTACTACAGTATAATTCAGGTACATATCAAGGGACAGTGAAGAGGTAAAAATGAAAAAATAATTCAGGAACCTTCAGTTGTTTCTACATTACACATCATAAAAGTGTTAACAGATGTCCACCCCTAATGATAGACATGTAAGGCAGATGAAAACAACTAGCAAATGCCTCAGACTAGAGCAAAAAGTTCCAGGAAAATGTTTGTTTTAATTTGTTAATAAACACTACCCTTTTTTCCCTAATGTGTGATTTTAAATTAAAGAACAATTACATTTAAGGAACTATTTCTAGAATCCGAGCGGTAACAATGGAACAACTTTATCTGTCCTGCTGATCAGATCACACACTCTGTAAAAACAGTGTTACTTGATATTTAATGAATCCAATAAAATATGTATATGTGATAACGATTCCCTACAATAAGCAGTGCTTTGTAACAAAAAAGAACAGACTAAAATGCATATCAGAATCAGAAAGATATTTATTGCCAAGTAAGTTATACCAAACAAGGATTTCTTTCTGGTCTATTGGTGCATGTCTTACTTGTACATAAATCCAAGAATGTATACTTTTTTACCTTTAAGGTGCATGATATAAGCATAATGAGATCAGGATATGTACAGTATGTGGATAGGTATATGTATATACTGTAGGCTATATATGTATCTATAGTATATGAAAAGTGTAATGTATATAATGTACTGTAATGTACAGTATAATTTAAGCAGCAGTATAATGTTAACATTTTTAAGCTTTTAAGGTGCAGTGGATACAGGATATCTACAGTATGGAACAGGTATACATATTTATCGACTGTATATTAACTGGTATACTTCTCGACAGTAAATGAACCGTGTGATTCATGCCTTATACTGTAGGATAAGTGCAAAATGACCAGTATCTCTACAGTATCTCACCAGACAAATATATGATGTTAAATAAGGACTGGCACCTGCACGTTCAAAAACACTGTGGAAGCACCAATATCCCTCTCCTCATCGAAATTCCAAACAGCAAAATATGAACTGAGGGGTGTAGAGCTTAATTGTCCCATGTAAATGTCCCTTAGCATTTATTGACTGCCTGAAGTCATGTGACATCTGTACACACTGCGATCAGCAGTTACATCATCAATGAAGACAAGTGAGCTTGTACTACAATGGCAGCCATACATGCCCAAAACACAACACCACTTCAACTTTATGAAAAAAAGTTGTTATTCCAGTTCCGTATTTGTCTTAAGGGTTGAAACTAGTGTCCTGTGAAAATTGTACTGACATCTGACACCCGCTCAATCTATTTCAGCATCAATGTCAATGACGATATTCAATGTCCATCGTAGTTGATTAAAACGAACAATTGTTTTTTCAGTTATTGAACATCAAAAATTATTTGAATATTGCTAAGGTATATTATGTGTATGCAATAAATCACAACCTTTTTATGTGCAAACTTTCTACTATATTTTCGATGAAATTAAACTAAATCAGAAATTTTGTAATTTCGGATTAAGTCCCACTTTAAACTTTTCTAAATTAATCTCTCCTTTCTGACACTGTTGCTCATTCAATTTTGGCCACAGTCGCACACAGCTGAATAACTCACGCAATGGTTTTGTCCAGCTATTAAACATAAAAAATCCTCATTAAATATTCAATAACGCAATGGTAGATATGTCTAAACGTTAGATTTAACATTTATATATGCATACATCACTCTACTTTGTTGATGAAGTATTAACAGAAATGTTATGAAGGACAGCGACAAAGAGAAAATAATTAATAAGCATTGCGCAGGATAATTATTCTTTAAAGTATGACTTAATCCGAAATTACTCGGTTTCTGACTATGTTTAATTTACATGCATGAATGTTGTTAAGAGTTTGAACTGCAAAGGAATGAAAATAAGTCAGATTCAAGCTAGAAAGTGACAGATATTCTACGGTCAAATGTGACTCCGTTACCACAGTAACCTTAAAATGGAATATAAATCTTTTGTCTCACATTTAGTGTCTCAGATTCTACAGAAATTGAGCAGCATACCATGTTATTTCTAACTGGGAAGACATAAATTATTTGAGAAAAAGTTGTCAAACGTATTTGCTAAATATTCTGAGTGACAGTTAGATTTTTTTCATCTATCTGTAACCAAGATGTTAGTTTGTGGCCATGTTGTAAATGTGATGGCACTTCGCATTGAATTGGTGCTTTTAGAACTGGCTATTCATTCTAGATGACAGTAACTTCCTGGCCAATGGCCTTGGTGCCATCGCAAAAATCACAAAATCCCTCCTTGAATACAAGGGAAAAAATGTAAATGTACCTTTTTGCCATATAGTCCCTGGTTTCAATTTCACACATGGGGAGAGATATATTGCTTGTTTCCCAGAATTACAGGCATGCATGTTAAGTACAATAATTGAAACCTCTGCTTCGGACAAGTCGTTTTTGCAATCGGAAAACTAAAATATCGGGCTTACTTGTCCGAAGGACAAATGGCCAATGGAATTATTGTCGACCCCTGTGCCTTGTCATTCTAATGATATACAAGTATATAAATTAGTGTGAAAACCCACAAAAAAGCTAGTCACATGACAGGAAAAGCAATTTACCTGCTGATAGCCCCGGCGAATGACAAACAGAGAAGAAAAACAGCCTTAACAAAGGAAGAGATTAGTAGCTGAGGCAACAGAAGTCAGAGGTGTAATTGTCAATTTCCACCCTGCGATTGCCACATTATTCAGTGTCCCAGACAAACTTGATTAGCCAAGCAATCCTGTACATGAAAATGTCTTAAGAATCTGACTCAGAATAAACTGATGCAGTTTTGAGTGAATAGACAAATCCATTTCCCTTGGACTCAATCAAGGAAGGCAGTAGGCTTTAACATATTTTAGAGGCACACTGACGAGTCAACCTCTAAAAACAGATGATGTCAGTAAAGTGTGGAAACCTGTCTACCAACAGCGAACACTTCGATTTCATGTCATGTTGGTTTTACCTTGGAATGAAGCAAAGCAATGCCAAAATCCTGCACCCTCTGTCCAAGATTGACTGTATATTTAATCTGTCCGTTTAAAAAATATATCTGCGCTGTGAGGCTGTAGCCAACTCTAACCACAGAAGACCGTTACTAGCTGACTGGACATGAGCCAGCATTAAAAAGTGGGCCATAAAAATTCCAGAAACAACTTCGCTTTATTGACTAGTGTGGAGAACAATGATCCTTTAAGTTTCCTTCCTGATGTATTTACACAGGAGACAACAAACAACATAATACCAAACGACATAAAGAAAGCAAGAAAGGTGTTGACGGCAAAAAGCAATTGAGCACAACCTTGTGTCCAAAAAGTCCCTGATTCAAAACCAAGTACCGGTATTGTTTTGTTAATCAATCTGCCTAGTCAAGCATGCACTCTGCAAATTTTGATAAATATGTCCAGGCGGGTGAAATTTTATGTCGATTTCATTGAAGTTTTTTTATATTTTTTGTAGTTTTCAACAAAGTTACATAGGGCAGGTTTAAATAATGGTACAATTAAAAACTAATATAAATCTGAACAGGTCAGTGTTCTCGCCTTAGTGTTCACAGTAAACTCATGTCCGATTTCTATTTGTCAATCATTAGAGTTTGAGTTCATCAGACAAAGTTTGCTAAGAGAACACTGTTGGCCTAGTGATTAGGGCGTTTCACTGCTGCCCAAAAGTACCTGGTTCTAAACCCCCAACCATCATGACAGATAGAAGCTTGGAGCCAACAATTCACACCCAATCCCTTCTTCCATTTTAGCATTTAGTGCCCATTACAGGGAATAGGGTGCTGTTTGGGCCCAAGCCAACACTGAGCCACCGTTATATCATCCATGCTTATGAAAAGAAGGATACCCAACAGGGTTGGGTAGGTTACTTTTTAAATGTAATCCCTTAAGAGTTACCCGTTACCCATTCACAATCGTAATCAGTGACGTAATCTGATTACTTTAAAAATCTTTGCCAAATTTGACTAGATGACAGAAATATTAATTTTACTCCCAAATGTACAAGTATCTAAAAGTAATCCACAACTTTTATGTAAACCTGAAACCAAATTACATGTGAACAGAGTCACTGGTTATATTTTATAACCTTGGACATTTTAGGAAGTTGAAAATATTAACGGCATAAGCTAGAAATGTCTTTCTTATCTGATAATTAAATCATTTCAGAGCGTCTTTGTGGTCTCCGAGTGTTTAGCTTTCTCCTAACTCTGTACTGAAGTTAGACTAAAACGCCCCTGTTGCCAGTAGATAAGCTTTTCAAGCTAAAATGGCCTATCAATTAATGGTCTGTGAGATTCACTGTGACCTGTTTTCCAGAACAGTGTTGCACTTAATAAGCACAACAGTCCGTGTGTCATTCATCTGATGTAATCCAAACATACACAAACAACGTCACCCCAAGTCCCACGGTTAGTACTCAACAATCCCTAATAAATAAATCCGCCCAGCAGGGGTGTACTGAAGGACAGCCAGGTGTGTTCATGTGGCTCCTTCTCTAATTAGGATCCATTACTCAATAACAAGGAGACAGTAAACATCTCACATCCCACCAAAGTATCTGCTCTGTCAGCTCTCCACATCGTTCACCACTTTCCTTTCAAATAAAGGACAATAAGCCTAAAAATATATTTATGGGGAGAAAAATCGGCTGTTCAACCCTTAAGCAAGGCAATCAAGCCTAATTGCATCCAGGTTGCAGTCAATAATGTCAGATCCCCTGGCAGTGTCAGTTTCTGTAGTTATCACCGACAGAGGAGATCCAAGAAACACATTTTTATTGTATAAACTACATCTTGTAGAGGAAGAAAAGCACCTAACTATTATTATTAGTATAAGTATTATTATTGTCATTACAATAGAAAAACTATACCTTGGAAGACAAACAAACAAAATACTGGTTGAAATGAAAGGTACATGACAATGATATTTAAATCAATACCGCTGTTCGTCTACCCTGCTTACTGTGTCGATTATTTAGAATTTTTAATCAAATAATTAGAACGATTAGATTCTGAGAGGGGCGAGTGATTTTTCAAAGTCGCTGGTGAACAGCTGCCAACGGAGCCTTATCACGTCCAGGCCTGGCTGGCTCAACGACCTTCGAGATGCAAGTCCGTAAGCCGCCGAAGCAACACTGGAGAATCAATTCCACTTCCCTATCAACAAGTGTGGAGACGAGTTCATCCTCGATTACCGTGCGACGCCCATTCACAACCACTTCCACTCTGTTAGGGGGCAGACGAGGGTCAGCAGCTCTCTATAAAAGTGCAAAGTGCAATACTTAAAAATCCATCAATCTCGGGGTCTGAAACTAATGTCCTGCCGCCGACCCTTTAATCTTCCCGATTCAGCCCAATTTGGTTAAGGGGCGGTAGAAAGTCGGCACCTTAGACAGCACGCCCCACTAGCGCACTTCCGCTCTTTACTGAGAGGTTCTAACTGACAATGGGAAGCTAATGGCTGCAGAAACACAAGGTTAAAGTCCAAACAATGCCAAGGTGAGTTAGCAATAAGGACTCTTGACTACGTTGATGTTTGAGGGCTTCAGGTCTATTAAGCTTGACGGAATCGGGGCTTTAAACTAAGAGACGCTGGAGTCTTGCTGGTGAATGGGGGATTTAGTGGCCACTTAAAGGACGTAGAGGGTTGTTGAGGCAGGCTAACATTACCTGCAGATGGGGCAGTCACCTTATTGTCCTCTGATTTGTGTGTAGGGTATGAGACTAGGGGGCTTCTGGAGTCAGAGAGATTAGCTACTGGTCAACCAAGGGCACCGTGGGGGCGGGGCTAGAAATGGATTGGAGATGCGTACCTGTTTGGGGGGAGGCGTCCTGCTCCTTGTGTTGCTCCTCATGCCACAGCATGGTCCGGTGGTAACTCAGCATCACCTCCCACAATGCTTTGCACAGGTCACTCAGGCAGGGAACGTAGCTGTCCGGAGTGATGTGCTGTGGAAAGACAGAAAACTGAGACTCGCGCACTGTGTGTTTTTCATAATGTGAGTTCAAAATTAGTAAATTGTGCAGTGTTGTTTTCTATAAATTAACCACCCAGCAAATACAGATTTGCATATTCACAACCACATCTGTGGAAGTTGTTAATCCCTGAAGTTGGCGCTTTATGTAAATCAGGTAGGCACATACCTTCAAACCACATTACAGCCACAGAAAAAGAAAACAATGTGTTGTGGAAGTTCCAGTAAATCTAACAATGCATGTTTTTTTGGGACAAGGACACTCAAAAAGGGGATACTTTAAGGTTTAGTCTCACAGGATAGGTTAAGTTCAGGCATGAAGGATCGCCTACTGAGGTTAAGGTATTAATCTATAATAATCCAGGTACTCTCAATAACAATAGTTGATTGGATTAAAAGGACACTTTACCAGTAGACAAAAGTGTTTCATCCACCACCAAAGTGTAGCACCCACTTCTGTGCCAGTCACCACCAAATCTGTGCCAGAAAGTACCAGCTATGAGAAACAAGGTGAGGATGAGCTGTTCATAAGGACAGCATTGGGCCAGGACACCAGGGTTAACAACATCCACACTGGGATACAGCCATGGGACCACACAAAGTAGGGCAATGTTCCCTTCACTACCCTGGGGCATTGGGGTTTCATTTTAGATCAGCGGGAAAACTGCCACCCAACTGGCCCACGAAAACACTACTAGCAGCAAAAAAAGGATTCTCTGTATCAATGCCAGAGTTTGGTTTAGCGGTCTAAGCTCCCAACTCTAGACCGCACGTTTCCACAGAAACAGGACTTAGATCCCGGGCTTGACCTCTGCCTCTCCTCTCTGTCGCCACCTGCATGGCTGTTTCCCAGCCTCTGCTTCCTTCTGTTCTGTTCTGTCCTTAAACACAATAACAGAATAATTGTTTACATGGCTGAGCTTGTAAGTGGATGGAAAGAATTAGATCGAGAGAAGGACAAAGAGATGGCATGGGAGGGCTGGAGAGATACCTGTTTGGAGGGAGATGGATGGACGACAGGACTGCAGGTTCTAATTGCACATTCGTAATACTGCTGAGTCATCCTGAAACCCTGAGGCAGTTGGTGTATTCTTTAGGTTTCTCAGCTTAAGGTGGAGTAATAAGAATCTATGGGGCGTTGAATGCCCCAGCTTCATTTAGGTGGAGTAATGAAAGACTCTGGGGAGTTTAATTACAGTTTGTCCCTGTTCAAATTAGTAGATAGCGTGGTTGTAACTCAATGTCAAGCCCGGTTGTAACTCTGTGGACAGCCTCTGAGACATACAATGTCAAGCCCGACAGTGTTCCAAGGATACACATCCTCCGGCATGACTGGAACGGCCATTTTCCCAGACATGTCTTACACGTCTCATCCCACACTGAAACAGGTCAGTGAAGCTTGTACTAACTCTCCACAAGCCCTATGATTCCATCTATTTGTTTTGGCACTGTGTGCGTTACTGTGTGCGTTACTGTGTGCGTTACTGTGTGCGTTACTGTGTGCGTTACTGTGTGCGTTACTGTGTGCGTTACTGTGTGCGTTACTGTGTGCGTTACTGTGTGCGAGATCTCTTTTTCCCGCTACCCTGGGGTTGTAATTTACACACAAAGAGCCACGCACACGGGTAGTTTTCTGCGGGAGAAAACAGCACATAGCAACACGGACTGCTGCTGTGGAAAAGCAAACAGGAGCGAGCGTTCCAAAGCAATTTATGTATCACAACCCTTTTGCTTCGCCCTCTGCGAGTTTCCCGCCAACCTGTAAATTAAAGGTAGCCAGGGTTCAGACCGCCAGACGCCCCAGCTGCCAAAGTCTTCTCTGAGCGCCTCTGGGTGAGGCCTTGGTGAAGAAAATTCACGATCGCAAATTGCAAGTCGAGTGAATGATACCATTCAGTGACCTCCCGCCTCTCCAAAGGTAAGAGATGTCAGTGCTAATAGAAAACATGGAGCTCAATGTTATTGCCCGAGTTAAGACAAGTTAGTGCTTTTGATTATAGCTGGCAAGTTTATGACCGTTTGCGGTGCTACCACACAAACCACACAATAAAGGTCCGACAGTGTTTCCCGCATGGTGTTATTTTCAACATCCACGTTGTATTAATCAAATGTCATCATGCTGTAAAGCCAGAAGCAAAAACCAGAAAAGGAGACTGCAATACAGCAAACTGAGAGGATGGTAAAACGACACATTTAAAGATAACCTAAGGGGAATTTAATACCAACATCGAGCCCTGCATTGAAAGGCAATGAGTATTACTTTTAGTCTCAACAGGAGAATCGCAACACATTATGCCTAAATACAGTCTATACAGATGAATAGCTAGATTTCAGTGTCTTTCATACAAAAGAATGTAATAAATTCTCTTTTCAATTTGGTTGAGTTTAAAAGCACAGCGCGCTACTGTACCTCAAAAATGCTAGCCCTTTGAATGGTCGGGTGGAAATTAATCACAACGCTCAATCTTGATACTTGCGCTTAGCTCGGTCTCAATGTTTTAAAAAAGCAAATCAGCAGCCAAAAATAAGGCAGCAGCCTCCAGTTCAACAGAACACTACAGACTTACTGAGTAGAGTGCATTTCAAATGGCACCCTATTCACTTAATAGTGAACAATTTACTGAAGAGCTCAAGGTTTAGTAGTGCACAACAAAAGGATGAGTATGCCATTAGGAACGAGGGCCCAAAAACTGCATATTAATCTTCAAAACAGTCACTGGGACAATTACCTGAGTAGTTTAACCAAATTATCCAAGTACCTAAGTAGTATAACCACATTATCCAAGTACGTTTTTGCCTTAAGCCACAGCCAGGTACAGCATCACGTGATGCAAAATTTAGTATTTGTACTGCTGCTCTCACTATACGTCCTCACGTAAAATGGGGAGACTAAGCTAATATCAAAACGACTCTCAAAACGTAATATAGAAATAGAACTTGCAGCATCAGCCGGAACCACTTTTCCCTCGACTCGGCGTGCACAATACTGAAGGAAGAAAACAGTTACGCATACTCTGTGTAACTCTATTTTATCTCAGCACCTTCCATGCCTCCCTAACGTCAGTGAAATTTGACACAATAACAGAAAGCCAGTGATCCGTCAGCCACGCGCCTCTGAGGGACATTAGGAACACGTTGCCATTATTGGAGACTGAGTAACATGGGTAAATCCCAAGAAAGTGCAATATGCCACTAGAATACAACTAAATATACTTCCAGCTTTTAATAACAAGGTGTGGCCTAAAATGTTCCACACATCACAAAGAGAAGAAAAAAAAGTCAGTAGCACTCTCTGCTACACAGCCCTAGTAGCAGGGGGAAATTACTGATCCGACCGGACAATCAATGGTCCAGCGCTATCAGCTATGGTCAGGACGTATCAAACGCCGTTGCCAGGCAACTGGGAATAAGAAAACAGGGAGAACCGCTGCAGGGTTTCTGTGATCTTTAGAAGGTCTGATAAAAGTAAATCATCTCCCAGGATTCTTGAAGTGGCACGGCCCGACCTCTCCGTCCCCCATCGGGGAACACTTCCCCGACCCGCGGTCACATCATAGCTGGGTTTGAACTTGGATCAAAGGAGTGTCTGCCCCACTTTATACCGATAGACAAGGACGGTTCTGTGACCTCTGAGGGCTAGCCGTGTGACCCCATCACGCCCTTTGATGGGAAGGGAATGTATCTTCAGGACAACGTTGGGATTGTCTGTGTTGAAGTACGGATGCAGGGTGAACCTACGTTAGGCCACAGTAGGCCTGTTTGGACTGAAGTAGGACTAGTGTTGGGGGGGTCGATCGATGATGATGATGATGTTGTTGCTTTTAGTTCCTTCATTTTTTGGCTGATTCACATACATTTGGAGACTGCCTTAGAAAGTGTTTACTGCCTCCTCGTCAGCAATCTGTAAATCTGCCGAGCCAGCATGCAAGAAAGCCCTCCTACGAGCCGAGCCAGCACAAGAACCCAACACATTCATTCAGACGGGGGGGGGGCACTGTCCCGCCCACACCGCCGTTAAGTAGAATAATGGAGAGTGTTCAGACCAAAATTTTGACAGAAGTGTTCAGACCATCAACATGGACTAATCTGATGCCAATGGAAAGCACTGATCTGTACTTCAATCCCAAACACATAAACAATAGAAAAGGAAACAACCAACAAAGATGTGATTTTAGACTCGTGTATTCCCATAACACATGAGGTGACTTCAACATGAAAGATTAGACAGACTACAGTGTCTTTTTCAAAGGACAAAGCATCAGTGCCATCAACAGCAAGTTATGACCAATGTGATAACAGACAGTGGATTACAACTACCATACAACTGTGACATGTTCCCTGACTACAGACAACCAGATGCGACAAAGGAATTTAAAATAACACAAATGACTGGCTAATCCTCAATAATAAGGAAGGCATGTTTAGTCCCAAACGCCCCAAAAATATCAGGTGAAACTGCCGTACCTTACTATGTCTTGAGAAGCTGATGATGAGGGTACATAATCAGCATTTGAAAAACAATCTGACCATACAGCGAGGGTGACCATCCCAACTAACAGAGGATGTCCTAAGGATTTACTTTAGTTTGGACACGATACAGCGCCACTGTTGTTCTCCTGTTTACCAAACGTGCCCAGTAGCATCATGGGAAGGAATCAGATGTTTCTTACTTTCACAGTTAGCGCACGACGCCTGACTATCTCTGTTGATCATCATCCATTACAGATAACAAGCTACATGGAGAAATTCTCCTTTTCAATGTTTTTTTTCCCCTCAGACTGCATCACCTTCAAGGTAGGCTAACTTCTTCATCTGTTATAACACCCATGATGAATGTGTTGCCAACCTATCTGACATTTTTCAAATATTTACTATGATGAAAGCCTGGCTAATAACCATCTTGCTGAGGCATTACTGGATGTAGAGATATAAATGTGAAAGTAATGTGCTAGAATGTGTGAGTAATCACACCATGCTGGAAGACATCTCATATTATCAGAAACATAATATCAAGAGTGAATTGTGAGAAACAAAAAGTACAGTCTGTTTACTCTAAAAAAGATGAACCACTTCTCTAGACGCCACAGGGGTATATTTTGGCATTGAGTGGCGTTGCTGACATGGCAGAGTTGAATCTCTGAGGCACAAAACGGATATCAGCTGAAAAAAAATATTAATAATAATGCAGTGAGAAAATATATATGATTAAGTTGTGAGAAAATATCAATGATTCAGTTATAAATAGTAACTGAAGGCAGGAAGAAATATAGAAGACATAAAGCCTGACATTTTTCAGCACCGGAAAACTGATGTTTCAAATTGAAGCAGGTGTCTTTGAATGAGCTCAAATGACAATGTGAAATTGTTTAGTTGTTTATGAAAGTTGTTACCTGATAATATGAACAACAACAAAAAATATGAGGGGTTCTGTGCATTAAGAAAATCGATCTGTTTCACTGAAAACAAACACAAAGTAGAGAGGGAAATAGAGACAATACATTTACGTTAGCGTTGTATCATGTCAATGCTAATATGAATGCTGAAAGGCAACGGAGCGTGCACTTCCACCACGGCCGAGCTAAAGCGACAGTTCTTCCTATAAACAACAGAACACTTAACTCCACATCAAGTCAAAATTATTATTTTATTACACAATCAAGACAAGGTCGATAGAGTGCACACAGCGGTAATATACATTGTGATGTCATCAGTATGAGTTTTCCTGTGACCATGCTGGTATGGGATCAGCTAACAACGACATAGTTTTAACACTACAACCGCCAGGCCTTCCACACTACCTATAACTGCCATCTACTCGCCACTCAGCGTCATTAGCATACAAATTCCCCTCATTAACATATGCATTCTCCTCCATAGCCTCCAGTCAAGCCTTCACTGCATCCAAAAATGAACAGCATCAGGCCTATTCTGTTGATATAAGCCTAAGTATAATGGTCTAAAAGCTCATGAATTACATATAATAATTTTGTTTGTTTGTTGTAGGTATTATATAACATTAGAATTTCAACAATGAATGATAATATCAAAGAACACATGCTGTTGTATTTTCGTTAATTTATTTGTCTTTAAAATCTATCAAATTAAAATCCACCACTGTTACCTTTTTATAAACAAACCAGTTTTTGTTTTGATTTTATTTTGATGATGTAGAAGATAAAAAAGATTTTCAACTAACACGTGTTGAACAGAATCGATTTGCTGAAGGCTATATACCAATGCATGTTAAACAAGAAACCATAGAAATAGAAAGAATAGAAAGGCCATTAAACTGTTGGCAAGTTCATTCGATTAGTGCACAAACACAAAATGGTGATTGTTGTTAGTTTACCAATACAATTATGAAGCAATTAAATCTAGCACTCTCCTCTTCCCAACAAGGCAGGCCATTAGTGAGTCTGCGAATTGACGCAAACCGGTTTAATGCAGAAGTAGACCGATAGATCTTTGCAATGGAATGGTACACATAAAAATGTCTGCCGCTCTGACTATTCCCCTACATTGAGTTTAATTTACACATTTAAGAGTATCATTTGTTTAACTCTTTTTGGGAGGGTTCCCATTTTCCTGCCTTCCCAATTCGCACTGACACTGCCTTGTCTGTCGGCAGCTCTGAAACTCCTATCTCCTTGGACAAATGTGGGATGGCGAGGGGCCCGCACACGGTTCATCCATCTACGTCGCCATGCCGCCGATTAATTTCGCACTGCTCATCCAACCCGGAAGCCTTTAGTCAGATCATGCATGGGATGATTAAATTCACCAACTATACTACCATCACTGAATTTACAGGTTCCCAATCTGCACACAATCAGTCGCTGGAGAGCGATGTGGCAAGGTCGATAAATAGGCTTGTCTATCCCAAATCCTGGGCAGCGCTATGCCAATTTGCACTGCCTCGTTCTGGAGGTCCGGGGAAAGTCAGGCTCGAACCGCTGACTATCATGACATAAACTAACCTGCAATGCAGCGACTTAGCCTACTATGCCATGCCGACCCCCCTAGAGTATTTCTTTCAATTAAATGTATTTGTAAATTTTATTAGAAGTTTCATCACAGCTTCTTGTGAAACAAAAGCAGTTTATAAAACGCTGCAGTAAAGAAAAAAAAAGTAAAGGCAATTCTCCGTGCAGAATTTTCAAAGATTCATCAGATAAACCGTTTTACAGACTTTCCAACTTAAATAAACTTTTCATAATCATCATAACCTGGCCATCCAATGGTTCATTTATTAATTCGGCCATCCAATAACTATTTCATAAATTCTTCCCTAAAATATTTCTACCCTGTCTGTCTGTAGTTAATGCATGCCTGAGAAATTGTTCACATACATATCTGTTCACATACATATCTTTTATTTCCTGCAAACCCTGCAAAAAGTTTAGGCTAAGTAAACACTTCTGGTTTCACAGCCCTAGATGATAAATTATAACATCTCATACTTATGGTGTTCGCTCCATTTTTCGTTCTTAATTTTATATGGGAAAGAACACATAATTACTGAACACAAACGTATAAAACGTATACAAAAGTATATCTTCCTAATAGTTTCATTTGTAAATTAGATTTTTCGTAATACAGTCAAAATAATAACAATGAATTATAAGTAAATATATTCCATATAAGGAAAAGGCATTTGAAATAATACAATATCGTATTGTTTGATTAATTCTCAGCCAGGGCTAAAAATCTTTTATCTGGAGTTATTAAACATTCAGCCTTTGACATCATTCATTCATCGAGAGGTGCTTAGCCTCTAGGTAACACATTAGTGCCGGCTGGGTACCGACTAGGGATGAGCTGAATATCCGTACCGTACTCAAAATGGGTGTGGCCTTTGCGGAAGTGGGCGAAACTACCCGGAAGCAGTTCATTTCAGCCTAACATTAATTTGCACCTGCTCTAAAATTAATTTTAAAAAAGGTTGATAAAAAGCATAGCTCTGTAGCTTGAGTCGACGGCTGTTCTGTAACTAGCTTTGTTGTGAATGTAGCAATTTCTGTGCAAACCATATCAATTCCAGGCCTAAAGGAAACACTTCCGGGTAGCTCCGCCCACTTCCAGAAAGGCTTCCACCCATCCGTACAGGTACGGATATTCAGCTCATCCCTAGTAACAATAGGCAGCGTGTGATTTTCATGGTTTTAGTATGAATTCGGGGTAAAGAAAACATGGAAATTGTCTCTAAATAGCTTTGCTTGTGATTTTTTTTGGAAAAAGGAACAATGTAAAATACACATATTTAGGAAGAGTCAAGGAGGAGGAGGAGGGTGTAGCTTTAAAAATGACAGATTTATAATTATTATGGTCATAGTGTTAAATCTATCCAACTCTTATTCAACTTAGCGCCCTACTCTATATTCCACTGCTGGTTTGCTTCTAAAGCTAAGCAGGGTCAGTCTGGTTAGTCCCTGGATGGGAGACCAATGCTGCTGGAAGTGGTGTTGGAGTCCCAGTAGGGGAAACTCTTCCCTCTGGTCTAAAATCATTCCCAATGCCCCAGGGAAGTGATGGGAAGATCACAATGTAATCTAGCTGATACATTTATGATTAAAAGACACTTCTAATGTTAAATGTACTTCAAAGTGCCTTCTTTGAGGATACTCTCAAATATGGGTTCCCCCACATAAACATCCTGATAAATTTTAATTTGAAGAAATTCTAAAAAGGTCAAATTATGAAATGTTTCTGTTCAGAGAACAGGGGAAATTGTGCAATTTAGGACACAGTCCACTGGGAGAGAAAGAAAAGAGACAGACAGAATGAGACAAACAGAAACAGAAAGACAAATGGACACAGACAGAAAGTGATAGAGAGACAGAGAAAAATAGCCAGAGAGAGATAAAGGCGTGAAATGTGGAAATAGGGATGAACGATCTTGTGATGTTAAATTCATGAGGTGCTTCACAACATTATTTAACCTTTCTACATTCCAGAGATCGCTTGAATTTTAATTTTCACGACTGGGTGAAAGGTTCAGGACAGTAGTGAGGGCAATTTGCATATGGTCCTGTGTATATTTTATGGAGCTTCACAGAGGACGGTCTGCATAGAAAAATGTGCAATGTGCCCATAAATCCCCAAGCACCACTGTTCTCTTGAGTCTCTTCAAACCAGCCTGCTCTCTGACCCTGTGCTTCCCAAACTAGGTCATTATGCCTGTTATGTAGAACCAAGGTTATATGGGCAGTGGTGTAGCCGCAATAGCAGCCAGGGAGTCAACAAAACAGAGGAGCTCTCCAGGCTCGAAAGCACTTTGCTGTGAAACCATGGAGGTTCTGCTGTTTACATTTTCTGTTTATCAGAATCTATGACACATCCATTCCAATCTCCTGGAGAGGGTTCCTGTTCTGTTAGAATGTTCTTTGGTTTTTCTTATTGAAAGTCTTCTTCGATCATCCACTATACTGGTCTCCTTTGTCTATTCTGTTCGTTTTCTAAACCTGAGCTCACCAGTAATAGTAGTGTCACGCTAAATGTAAAAAATTCTCTGATTTATTATAATATTAATATATATTTCATGCATTTACACGTCTTTGGACCTTGTGTTGTCAGACAACACCAACCGACACCAAATGCAAATGTAAAGAATTGAATGAAGACTAGACAACGCCCGCTCTCCAGTGCACATACTAACAATGAAAACAAAAACCCCAGCCTTATAAGAAACAGCTGCAAATCCAACTGACCAAATACTTTTACTTTACAATGGGGGGAAATATGTACAAAATTTAATTTATTTTGTTTGTAAATACACTCAGGAGTGTGCGGTAACCCTGTGGTCATTTCAAATATAAAGTGCCGAAACACCAAATCCACAAAAATAAGTTGTTTGTCCAAAGACTTTTGTCTGAAGGCATCTTATGAAGTTCAAAATTTATTAGTGTAAAACCAATATTTAATAATGCAAAACCTACAAGAAAGAAATAATCACACTTTTTTACACTCAGTAGAACCTTACAAGAGACAAACAACTTCATTGACTTGAAAGCTCTACTTTTATCTAAAGAATTTCGCTGGAATGCAGAAAGCACTCTGCAGCATCTTGTTCTGTTCATAAATGCACACTTCTCCCAGTCCTTTAATGTTTGATTCCATCTTCCTTAAGATCAGTTGCCAGTCACTGACTGTGGAGAGTGAAACAGAGCAAGAAAATCTGTACTCTGACTTCGTGTGTCATCAGTGTCCCAGCATGCCTGCAAGCACTGGCGGTTTGGCGCGAGCAAGTGATGAACATTGATGAGTGTAGCGCGTTCATATTACAGGTGTGAGGGGCCTATCTATCACGCTGGCCAATGCTAACATGACACATCCCATCAATCAAACGTTAGAGACGGCAAGTCACCGTGTCGCAGAAATGGTCGAGACAACACAGGGAGTCTGACAGGGCGCATGTCAGACGGGATTACATTAGACACGTTGGCATTTAGAATCAGCACCCTCCAGTGCTCTGTGCATTCAAGTTCAGACTAGCCTGGCTGGCTAAAGTTAGCATTTAGTGAGCTATCAAATTAGGAACCGTAAGATCAGAGGAACGAAAGTGGCTGCAGTTTGTCAAAACGCCTCAGCTCCAAGCCTCATCAGGCTGTTCCAAGGTTGTGGCAAAGACTTCACTCTACTCTTAATAACATTGCCTATGTACCTCCATGCCCAAATCCCTAAACACCTCAGATCCCACAGGGATGTCATGATTACCCAAATGACTCATTACCGCCCCATGAAGCACAACAGTGATAGTCACTTCTACTCAACAGACTAATCTAAAACTTCTGGGTTACTGTCCAGAATGAGACATTCTTAAGTTATATGTGTTGTAGCTTGTGGAATTGGAGAACGTTGATGGTAGTTTGTAAAGAACAATGGAATTATAACGGATCAGAGTTTTATTTCACAGGAGATACTGACATTGAGTGTCTTCTTTTTGAACCACTGTGTATGATATGGAACTCTAAAACGCAGTGTCAATATCTTCCATAAGGACGTCATGTTCACAGAACCGGCCTCCAACAGATTGCTCATTCCAAACCACAGCTACTGACACGCCATCTAGCCACCAATGTGGACAAAAGACAACAAAGTGGGCGTTGAATGCAAATATGATTTGGAGTTTCTGGACCCATCTGGATATCTGGGATTGGCCCAAAAAAGAACCACAACAAGAACAACTCGGGACCTGCATTATCAGAAGGTCCCACTTGTCGACAACTTCAATAAAATGAACGATCTCAAATAGATAAAGAACTACGACTGTACGACTGAGAAATTATGTTTTTTTTCCCTTCTTTTTCACTCTCTCACAAAGAGGGCATTTTCTGCCTGGCTGGTGTCAAATATGCTCCCTGTGGTTAGTGAGTGTCTGACTGGTTATCAGGAATTCCAACAGTGTTTGCTCCTTTTATTTGAACAGTACGGAAACATCAAAATACACGGCCCATTACTCAGTGGGCGTCTAGCCAAGCTTATTATATTTCCACACCTGATCGAGGCCATACTCAAGCCCATGTTGAACTGTATTAGCTCTTGAACCAGAAAGTTGGCTAATGAAAGATACAGTAACAATACAACAAAACACCCATCGTAAATACTACATAACAGAGACATATTTCTTACCTCAATCACAGCCTGAATCTATGACATAGAGTTGTACCTGGATACAAAACAACTGAAAGATCTTTGTTGGCCATACAAAAAATCTGCTAACTCTAGGTAAAGTCTTTGATGGCCATGCTAAGAAGACACCAAATCTGGGTTAGGGCTCAGTCGGCCAGTAAAAGAAGACACAAACTGTTGGTGAAGTATTTGTTGGCCAGGCCAAGATGACACTTAATTTGTTGATTGGCCTTCAATGAGAACAGAGTAGCATTCATCTAGATTCCTTACCGTGCAGAGGTCTTTATACTGCATTTTCTGAAACTTTGTGTCAGCGTTGCCAGCGCAGAGCTCTACGTATCCCAGCACCACCTGGAACACTGTGTTGTGGATGGCCTGGGTGAAGTGCATATGGAGTTGGTCCATGGCCGTCTGAGAGGAAAAGAGACCGGTTATTACAGGGGAAAGACAACACCCTTACATCTGGGTGAAGTTCAGTTTGAGCTGGTCCATAACAGTCTATGGAAAGAGCCGGGAGGTTATTACAAGAGATGGAGGCTGCCAGTGTGATGTGGACCCTGGAGAGAACTGAAGAAAAACAACAGCTTACCACAGGTGGGCAGAAAGTGTCATAACAAGTTTTACAGGGGCCAGATTGTAGTCATGGCATGTCACGACTACAAACTAAATTTGAAGCCATATTAATTTACAGACCAATTATATGTTTGCTTTTAAAATACAAAAATACCCCGAGGCAAAATTTTCATTTTTACTGTATTCCACACACGCGCGGAGACGGAACACACACACAGAACACACGCACAGACACGGACGCACAGAGCACACGCACGAAACACACGCACAGACGCACGAAACACACGCACAGACGCACGAAACACACGCACAGACGCACGAAACACACGCACAGACACAGACGCACGAAACACATGCACAGACACAGACGCACGAAACACACGGACGCACGAGATGGACGGACAGACAGACAGATGCACAGACAGACAGACAGACAGACAGACAGACAGACAGACAGA
>JACXGM010008856.1:0-21704 GCA_016801145.1 Umbra pygmaea | reverse complement strand
GCACTATATCATGTACTGAACTAAAACTGGCTCCAAACATTGTGCACTATATCATGTCTGAACTAAAACTGGCTCCAAACATTGTACACTATATCATGTACTGAACTAAAACTGGCTCCAAACATTGTACACTATATCATGAACTTGTGCCCCATTTCATCATAAACACAAGTCTTAAACTTGGAATTTCATGGCTAACTGAGTTATGACAGTGATTCTACAAAAAGTGTATGCACATATTCACAGCATATTACACATCCAGGCCAAATTGACTGGTTTAAAACATGGTTTTGTTCGTTTACAGTCACAAATTTTATCTTTAAGTGACTTTCCCAGATGTCAATCTCTGTTAAGAACAGGTGTAATAAAACACACTCCTTTAAGAAGGTGCTGTCGTGTAGTGGATGAGGCCCATAAATATCTACAGGTCATTGACCAGCAGCTCTAATCTACCTGTGAATCTATATTGGTTGGGAGGACCCCCTATTAACCCCCTGCGCTGACCCCCTGTTCGGAAGTTCATTGGGCTTCATGCCTACGTGGACAGGTGAGCCTCAGGACCATTTGGAGACAGGTGGCCTGCCCCACAACCCCCACCAACCATCAATCACTCTGCCCACCCTGGCCGACTCCTCCCCCTGGAGCTTCGTTCATCTGCTGCTGGCTGTAAAATGAATAGATTGCTCCTCATCCTCCCTCCCTCCTGAAGAATCAACTCCCCACCTCCACCGTAGTTATGCCTCCCTCAGCCGGGCAATATCCTCTCTGGCCCCGTTTCGCTTCACCTCAACCAAAATCCTCCAATCTGCCATTAGAACATCTCGGCCCCCCCATGCCCTGTTTGTCTGGCCCCATGCCCCTGGCTGTCCCCTGACTGGCCCATGGCTGTAGGGGGGCAGTGTGGATGGCAACATGTGCCATTAGGGTTAACAGAAGAAGCAGGTGCTCTGGTAGGGTTCAAGGAGGGGCTGCTGTCCATCACTAAGATACAGGTGGACGGACAGAGACACAGCCAGGCAGGCTGAAGGACAGCCAATGGACAGAAATAGGCACATATGGCTGGTTCATTAGTGGCCAGACTGTAAATGATAGTTGAGATCTGTTGTCAGTTTACTACGTATGAACATGGCTGATGCCATCCAGTTAGATGTTGTGGATCAGAGACACTCCGGGATATGGATTAACAACCTGATGAATATTGAGAATCAATCACTATCACAACATTAGAAAACTACTGTCCTGTTTCTAAAAGCTACGATTATATCCGCTGAACATTCACACTTGTGGCTGATCCAATTAGCAGCAGATGTCTGCATAACGGTCAGTGGTCACTTGTCGGATAAACCACAGGGTAGAGCTTCTCTGATTCAAGCCCTCGTGCTCGGCGACCTGCAGCCTGCTGTACTTCATCACAGGGGTCCTGATTCTTAATCGTTCACCCCCTCCCCAAATGTAAATGCAAACAGCCCCTCTCTTGGGCCTGTGAGGTCCTGTTGATGTCATTTATTTGCCCCCCTCCTGAATGTCCTCTGAACTCCTCCTCCCACATGACTGCTCATCACTCTGCGTTCTGACAGCGAGTGGGTGATTCCCGACAGGTCGCGTTGATCTTCTTGCTCGGGGAAGGGCCTGGTCTGACAATGGGGAACATGTGTCCGTTTCAGGACAAGCCCTAACTTGTCTGACCTCTCATTTGGGATGCACCGTGGAAAAACAATTGCTTAAAAGAAACCATCATGTTTTCGCAGACTGGAATTTACTTTACTTGTTTTGTTTCTTCTTCCATTGCTCTTCAGATTTAAGACAGACAATTTATTCTTTTTTGCAGAATAATGAATAGAAACACCAGTTTTTTTATTTAGAGTTAGGAATTCTGAATTAATTTGTAATTTCTAACATATATCATCAAGCATGGATTAATCTGTTGTTGTTGTCTGTTTGTGATTAACTAGGTATATAGCATTTCTATAGCTTCAATGTAAACAGCAAACTGGATCCAGCCGCCCACTTCTGAAACAGCTTTGATAATGGATATGAGCAGCTTTCAAACGGTTGAATGTGGACCGCTGGAGGAACACAGTTCAGTCAATGTTTGAATGCCGATTTAGTTGCGCCTCCCAAGACTGTGTGTCTCTCAAATTGTTTACTATGTTTCATGAAAAAAGTACTAGCTCTTCTTCCATAGTGTATGGCCTTTAATGCCTTTGAGTCATACCAGAGTCATTGTTCTCCTCTGCATGAGGTGGGAACAATCGCACCTGGATGCAAGCATCTCTTCTCTAACATCATAGAATTATTAACATTGCAGAATATTCCCCAATATTATGCCTGTTGACTAATTAATGACTGAGCGAGTACATTCTTTTTAATAAAACTTTTAAGCTGTTTCCGCTATACTTCTACATCAAGTTCTCCAACACCTGACATACATCAACAGTACAGAGTTGTCACATCCACCAGGTTTGGATCAGAATGGCAGGAGAAGTTCTAAAGCAGGACTGCCCAAACTTGTTCCCGGAGCGCTCCCGTCCTGTACGTTTTCTCTTCAACCCCAATTTAGCTCACCTGATTTGAATAACTAGCTAAATTAAAGCTAAAATAGGTTGTTCAACATGAAGGCTGGAGAGAACCTCCCGGACAGTAGATCTCCAAAAACAGGGTTGGGCAGCTCTGCTCTAAAGATTGTAAACGTTCCGGACGCGGGTCACATGATTTGAGTCTGGCAGTGAAAAGTGGATTACAAGGTGTTCGTGCAGTCCTGAACTGGGTCCAAAGGGATATCCACTGATGCAGGCTCTTTGTCTAAGCTCTTTCATGTTAGGGAGGGAACAAGGAGAGGACAGCAACGGCCAGAGGAGGGCGTATGGTCAGTGAGCTTGACCATTGGTTGGGGAGCCACAGCCTGAAGTGATATATTTTGTGTGGTTAAAGCTTTTCTGTGTGTCCTACTTTGATTAATCATGTGTGCTATGTTTGTATTAACACTTTTTTGGTTGAGAGTCTCATTTGGAGAGCTACAATCACTTAGTTGAATTATATATATTAAACCTAACCCTAAACCTAACCCTAACCCACATCCTAATCTTAGCAAACAGCAGCTTATCAACAGGCTGTTAATAGCATGAATGTTTTTGTTAATCAACTGCTTGGTTAGTATTAAGGTTAGTAGTTATTAAATGTGTTATTGAAAAACTGCAGTCTGAAGAGCAAATTACAGGTTGCCATCAGTACTCTCAAAATAAAGTGTCAAAAATGTTCCATATATTTTGTGGTAAGCCCCTGATTTTTATTGTGTCATGATATGTTAAAAATCCTAAATTGTATATTTTTTCTCTTAATTCATTGTTCATTGGTTAATTAGGCTGTAATGGCTCCTCTGGTGTAGAGAGATATGTAAGGATTGAGTGCTGCATGATTCATCTACTCGTTTTAATTGGCTAGCCGCTAATTGACGACATTGCTTCTTGCGTCATTCACAGCAGAACAAGCCGATATGTGGTGAGTGTTTCAGAGGGAGTGTGAGTGTTGTCGGGCACAGTAGGCGGGTGCTCTACATATTTGTGGTGGATCGCATGCTCTGATTAATTCATGACAGCTCTGAACGTTCCGCAGTGTAGGCTACATCCAACACATCATGTTATTGAAATATGTGGACATGGAAAGCTTTGCCATTAGAAAAGATGCCATGAGACACTTGTGTAATTAGAGCAAGGCAACAAATTCATGTTTTTATTTCTGTTGCTGCTCTACACTCTGGGTCCATTCTGTTTCTTGAGATATCTCACCACTAACACCTCTCGCCCCTTTGCCTCCTAAAGTAAAGATGGCACCTTACATCCCTTCCATCTGTGGCCTCTGATAAGACCAAAACATTATTTAGTCATCATTGTCTTGACATTTAGCTCTGTTCAATGCCTGAAGGTCATATCTGTGCCTACACTGACCTAAATCAGTAATGTGGTGTTTGACTGAATGAGACATTTACTATCTCAGTACCCAGGCCATCTAATTGGCTTGGGACAGGGCCATTTGCTAGTGTCTGTCAGATAAAACCAAGTGGTGACTGAGGGTTCCTGTATAGTCCAGCTGGGAGGGCATGTGGTGTCTAAACCCAGGATTTGGGGATTGTATCCCAAAGACACCCACATATAAAATGTACGCACCCATGATTTAGATAAAAGATTTTGTGACATGGCATTGATGATGACTAACACCATGGAATACCCACAGTCACTTTTCTTTCTATTGGGCGTTATCTTCTGACACTGTTCTACACTGGTTGTAAGAACCCAGTGTTGTATTTAACCAGTAAAGTATTTCAATCTAATTTTAGGTAAAGCTCTGTCTATGTTCAGACATTTTTTTTAAGGAGCTTCATATCCGTGCAGATGGAAAGCAGCTCGCTGTCTACTTCCTTCCTCAGCCTACTGAGGGGTGACGAGCACTTAGCGTCGTTTGCTAGCTAACTCCGTTACGGCTATGGGTAATGGAACTCCCCTCTCTCCCTGTGGAATGTTCACCTCGACTCTCCCTCTAGTTTGGGTCTCACTGTCTGTCTGTCAGGGCCTTTGAAGTGTTCCATGATGGGTCACCTCCTCCCAGTCTTTGCCCTGACCCGATGAGGCCGCCCTGGTAGAGCACGCTCAATGGCTTCCCCTGTCCTCCTTCACGGGGGAAAAAAAACGACCCCACAACAGCTTCTCTGTGAGGGCATTCCCACCTGTGGCAGGCACTTGGACAAACGGATGGAAGTTTGAAATATCAGCGTGGGAGAGAGAAGGCTTCAGAATGGGCCAGCTGTGAGTGGAATACCACCTACCAGCCTGGGAAGATCTGCTTAATACAGTGCACATGCTGCATCCTGTCTGGAGCCGCCCCCGGCCGGTCGTCGTGCCGGTGCTGAGTGCTGGTGGGTGGGGTGCAGCTCGTGTAGCGGCGGTGCATGTGTCTGTGTGGACAGCTGAGGAGGAGTCATGCGGTGTGGTCTTCCCCTCAACCACCACCACTCAGCACCGGCTCGACGACCGGCCGTGTTAAATGTTAGACAGTCAAAGGCTGTTCTCTCCTCGAGTGACAGCACATCGCCATGCACCCTGGGAGAACGACAGAGCACTTTGTTCCTGACGTTTGATCCGTGATCGGAGCAGACGCGTAGGCGCACGGGTGGGCCTGGATGTACACCGGCCCATCCACTGTGGAGCCAGGACCACCAGATCAGGTTGAGCAAAAAATGTAAACTCGAATTGTAAATATAACTTAAACGAAAGGTACAGGAGAGTTGATCCTTCCTGATGTCTGATCGAGGTGCTTGACACCTGTCCCAAATACATTTTTCCGAACATGAGCCGGCTTCTTTGAGTTATCGTCACTCTGCCAATCACCAGCTGCACTGTTGAACGCGTGTTTTCCACTGTCAAACAGAAAAAAACGTGTCAGAGGGCATCCATGCCGACAGGACGGCTGAACAACTTGTAATTACTCTCTTTTGAAAGTGAGCTAACCGAGTCATTGGATTATGAAGAAATAATTTCCATGTTTAACGCTAAACCCTGTCGTCTTGTGGTATAACCTTGTCTATGGGTAAAATTGTGAACTGATCTTTTCTTTTCTGAATACTGAACTAGGCCTACATTAATTGAATATTTCGTTTAGAAACATTTTGAGTAACATTAAGGGGAGAAAATGTATAGCCTACAAAATTACAAATTGTGCGTATTTGGACAATAAAGTCTTGAGGCACGCACCATGCTGCCGCCTTGGCTGAAAATTGGTCTTTGGTCTCGCCATACAGTCACAAAACAATTAACAATACACAATATACATACATTCACATCTCCTTTCTCTTATTCAAAAGGCTTATTGCATTTGGTACAAAAGATTGTTTATATATCGCTTTAATCGCTTTTGGTGTTCTACAGCGACGACGTGTATAAAGTGCATTCTTCTGAACGCACATCAATCCAGTTTTTGTAACGTCTACACTAAAACAAAATATTAGACATTTTAATCGGCTACATCTTCACAAAAAACACATTTTGTTTAGACCGGTTCTAATGAACATTATAGGGAGACATTTAAAATAACAGAATCACATTTTTAGAGTAGTCTAACCACAGGCGTATTGTTGGTACCATAAATGTTTTAGCTATGGGCAACAACTTTAATAATTTAGTTTTTGCACAGACAACACCTGTTCACAATGTTATATTTTTTGCAGGTTTATATCTACATTAGCCATTGCCTGTGTTAGGAATTAGTTTTGTCAAGTTCATCAGATCAGATTTGAACTGTGCAATTTGCGTGACTTTGGTTTTCCTGTTCAAAATTGCCTATGTTTTTTTTGTGTTTGTATTGAGAAAGGGGTGAGTTGGCAGTGAAGATGGTTATTACATTTAGACTGTAATAAAGCACTGGAAGGTCAGCAAAATTCAGTGTTTTGTGTGCACTAGGTTGTCAACAGTAGCGCATATGTAAGGTCGCTGATACAAGGGTTTACATTATTGCACACCCAAGTTTTTGCAGGACCACCCACAATCAAATTTCTGTCTAGGCCTCTGGATCGGAGGCGCTCTTCTCTCTCTGCCTAGCTGCATGCCTGGGTCGGGGTTGCGATAGCAAAATGTGGGCCTGGATGGAGACATCACACGGATGATTAATAATGCCAATATATTCTACCTGTTCTCATGACAATACGTGGGACAATTCTCATGACAAAACCAGATAATATTGAATTGCCATTCTATCAGAACATTTCCAAGAATATACCAATCGGTTACAATTGAAAATACTTGGGGAAAGTTTATTTCAGGCATAACATGCTAGGTTATTGAGGTTAAGGTTAGGCTTAGGTTAAGGTAAATGTACTTGTTTTACATTTCATAAACATACAAAGCTTTATGTTTCCATGTCTCCAGAAATGTACATGTGTACGATTTATTATTATAATTTATTTTATACGTATCGCCATGAGAATAGCCTGATATGTTACACGTGTTTCATTATCATTTAAAATAATAATATTCATTCTAAAATGGAAACGATGAAGTAAGCCATATTCAGAAAGTGTGGGCAATTTCCCAAGCAGCAGTGCAGACGTGGTTTACAGTAGATGGGTTGGCGTGTGAGAGACAGCGAGGCCTCACGTTTAACAGCCTTTTATCTCTAATTGAGTCTCCAGTGAGTTGCTCGTTGACCCTGCTACACCTGTGTGGAGATCCAGTAGGCTCTTCAAGGAGAAGCAGACCTTTTGATTTAAATCCACCTTGAGTCTTCAAACTTATTGAAATGGTAAAGGAGAGCAGGATGGTGAGTAACCCGCTTGGTCCTAACGGTCTTACCCGTTAATACCTCTCCTGTCTACCTGATCTTCAGGCATTGCCCTCCTCCCACAACCAAAATGAACCAGGCTTTGATGGCTTAAAATTAATTACCCAATTTCACCAGTCTGCAGCGCTCTGTAAAACTTCCCTTAAGCTGCCCATTGACACTTAGTAGCAAATTAAGGGTATCATGAACCAATCTTCAGTGTTAATTGTGAAAGTTCTTAAAAGTTTGCATAGATCTTATTCCAGGATTTCTTCTCAGGCTGGACTTTCTCCAGCTTTTGCTTTTGTAATTGGCTAGGCGGTCTCTGTTAATTAGTGCACAGCTTTTGTTTGAACACTACTGATTCTGGCTTGTTTGAGTTCAGCTGGGTTTAATTACAATATAAGTTGAACCGTTCTACCGGGCTGCTGATCGGTGCTTGGTGACTGGTGACCTGGTTAGCAGAGGGGCCCAGGGCTGACGGCCTAGCTGGTCTCCTGAGGAGAGGTTAAGGAGTGGGTTCAGGGCCTCCCTGAGCGCTGCTAGCTGGATCTCTGCCACCATGTCATCCATCCTGGGGCCTAATCGAGTTATCATATCAACAAATCTCTCATCAGGGGCCCTGGGCCTGACACTCCCAGAAAGAGACCCAGAGGGGGACGACAAATTTCCAGCAGTAGGACGTTGCTAAGAGAGGGAACGTGGCACCTGTAAAGGTCTCCGTGCCTAGCCCCGGAGAGGACCGTCCCGCTGGGCATCATGCTGCTCTCTGGCCCCGGTCAGCTGGGGAGCTCCAAAGTGGAGAAGTCGGGGCCATAGTTACTGACACACACAATGGGCAAGGGCCACAATAGGAGCACTATATCACATAGGCTGTCAATACATTTAAAAGCAACCCACAGACAATTAGCTGAAAGGGCGCAGAGGTTTCATGGCCAAAGGCTTCACTTCGGCAGTCCACAGGAGACAAACTGTCCACCCACGTGCAACTGGCAGCTGGTGATGCTGCCCAATGCTATATTCAGAACTCCCTGGGACTACGCAGAGACCTATATGTGTGTCCGACAAATAAAACACATGCTAACCTGCTATGCGCAGGGATCTGTGATGGTTTATGACTTGCTGCGTGTCTTCAGTCCAAACTGCATCTATTTTTTGACAATATAAAAAACCATCTGTTCCTATTAAAAATGTGTATCTTTGGTGTTTTGTAGGTCATTTTTGTTAACAAAAAGGTTCAGTTTTTGGAAATTATTAATTAACCTAGCGATTGGCCCCTGATGCTTCACGATGGCAGCTTTAGAATGTTAGCTAGTTTCCTCAACAAACACTGATCAACTATTGTTGTTAAGATAAACAAGGCTAAAGTGAGTCATCGTCATGTCCTGGACATTATAATGTCTCCCTCGATTTGATTTGCGAAAGATAATAATACAAAAATATATATTTGCAACTCGCATGTACTCTTAACATTGTCCAACATGAAAAACAAATGCCATCTTTGATTTAGTCAACTGGGAAAGAAGTCCATCTGTTCATAATAGCCTTAGAAGAACAAAATGCCCTTTAGGGCAATCAAAGCTTGCCTGCCTTCGACTACCAGAAGTATGGGAAGCCTCTTAAATGTCCCAGTATGATGGATTCACTTAAATGGGTTGGCAAGAAACAAACAGTTCTAACAGGATGAGACACGAAGCTCTTCTTTAATTCTGGCCACAGATAGACTCTTGAAACCACATTTTTTTTAAGACGCGAATTAGACGTTGATGCATCAAAGCCAGTTGGTTTTGTTGATTAGCGGAAGGTTTCAGGGGATACATGTTAAAAGGAAAATCACAAGAAATGACTCAACGGTTTCATATTTGTTAAATTAAAAGAAGAAATGAATAAAAGCTGGCAAAAAAGTTCAAGTGGATAGCTCTGGGGCTGGATAAGCATGAACATATTGGGGTTTGAGGAAAACTGCACCAGACCTGGGCTTGAATTGAGCGCAACCCTCAGAATTCGGTCGGTCCCGACCGTGTCCGACCTGCCTATAAATCATCCCTCTGGCCACTGCTTTGACCGGCTCATTCGCCAGGAGCTCAGCCTGCGTCCGGACTGGGGCCTTGACCCGTGAACCCTGGCCGGAGCCCCTCGGCCAATGGGGCGAGGTGGTCAACGCGGCGACCCGGGCAGCCGGGGCTACCTGCTGCTCAGGGACAAAGAAATTGGACACAGCTTTCAGAATGATGAAGCACAGGGAATTCTCCACGCTGACCACTCCAATGGACGCTGCCCACTGCAGCCTGAACAGCCTGAACGCTGCGTCTGTGAGGCATAAAAACTGTGCCTTTAAATATCATGTCACAGATGCCTTGTTTTGTCCATTCTATTCATATTGTGTTTTTAATTTTGGATGCTAGAGTCTTCTCAAAGGGTCTGGGATGAGATCAGTTTTGATTTAAAGTCATTGTGTATGACTTCCGTGTGCTGGCGTTTGTGTTCATGAAACATACCATTAAGAATTGGAAGCTGAAAAGACATCTTTGTCGTTCAAAAGATGTTGAAAATATGTCTTTCAAAATATTTTTCTCAGTGGGATATCGCTATTTTACAATAGGATAAAATAACATGAAAGTTGTTTGTGGGCCTAGAAAAAGTATTTGACTATAATCCCTATTTTTAGTTTACTGCAAAGAGCCACTACAAACTTTAGCTTACTTCACTTAAAATTCAAGTGATATATTGTGGAAGTGTTTAACTTTTTATGAACAAATTATCTTTAATTAACATGAAACAGTATGAGAGTAAATCCTATAAATTAAGATATCATATTGTCAAATATAGGGAACATAGTGGACACATCATATCCACAATAATCCTTATAGAATGAAAATTATATTTGTTCTTTTAACTGTTTCACAATATCTGCCATATAAGATTTCTATATTCACTTCAAATAAGGTCAATGTTTTTGTAGGCTTACCTCTCCTTGGTGTTTTGCTAATTGTTAAAATCTCAGCAGGACAAAGTGACATTTGTCAACATATTCACATTAATTCACTCAAATTTTTTTCTTAGGGTGAAATATAGAAAACATATTGCAGACAAGATCCCCTGACACTTGGAGTCTGATTCCCAGCTCAGCCAACTGTCCTTGCCCTTCTTTTCTATATACACAGCAAAAACATCAGTGTTAAATTAACAATCTCAGTGTTTATATAGGTCCAGTGGACCTATATACACACACTGAAGAGTGTAATTTTAACACTTAGGGTGTTGATTTAACACTGAAGTTTTTACTCAGTACCTGTCTCAATAGCCTACCCTTCCTGCTGTAGTGTCAAAAATAAAACAATAAAACAACACTATTACCAATATTTGCAAGTTCATTCTCAGCATGTTTTGCATGTCTTTGAGGTTTCCACGTTTGATATAAATTAGAGCCTGGCATATCTTTTAAAGGATTAATACACTTACAAACTTTGTTTTTAATTTGAACAAATGACATGTTCATTAAAATAAGTTGTTCTACTTTGACAATTGACATTATTAAATGATCAATTTAAAACCCATTATTTTATCAACTTGATGTGGGACGAATGTCCCTAATAAAAAGCAAGAAACATAGAAAATCTTCTTAAGTATGGTTCAGGTTTTAGTTTAGGGTGTAGAGACAAGTAATGTTTCCTGTGGGTTATTCTCTACAGTTGCATTGCATTAACCAATTCATTCCATCCCACTCAAGTGATACAAACTCATGTGATTCTAACTGATGCTGTCACCTGCATTTTGCTGTCACCTCCTAAGTATTATTTATGACCCTTGCCTCATGCTGTCGGCATAATTACTAACATTAACCCAGCCTAACAATGTCTCTACATGACCCTAGCCCCATGTGACTAAAATCCAACCGGTCTTTCCTGGGGAGAAGTACTGGACCCACATTGCTTTCTGCCTTTCTTTACTGAGAAGGTGTGTCTGTGTAAAGACATGCAGGTGTTTCTCTGGTTCTCCCCCTACCTGACGGAACCCCACCAGTTCTTTTCAATCAACACCCTCCCTAACGTGTGGAGTTCACCTCACAATGCAAACAACTGGAGCCAACTGACAGGCAGCTTAGGCAAATGACTTGTTTCGGGACCTGGCCCAGGTTCTTTAGCTTAAGGAGGACTGAGTGAATTTCCGTTAGGTACGTTTGCATTACATAGAAGCATGAGAAAGGCAACTGGATCCTCTTCACCTGAGCGTTTACCGGATGCCTCGTTGTTACCTGGTTAGTGGGAACATTATCAGTAAATGATACGCTGGTTGGTTTCTGTGAGAAATGGACGGTAGGGATTTTCTGTACCAGAAAACACAATAGCATTTTATTCTAACACATATTCATGTTGAGATAATACATTTCTTTTTTAACTGCCTTTCCATCTTTGCCTTCATATGTAAATACCGTGAGTCATTCTGGAAAAATCTGGAAACCAATGGCATTAAATGGGGTATTGTGTTAGACTTCAAAAGACCAAGGGATGTCTTTAAAGCGTATTCAATCTGCAGCAGTAGAGACAATCACTCATCTTTGGACGAGGTTAGGCACGAGGTCTTGGCATGTTGCTTTGGGCTTTAGATAGGGCACAATGTCCTCTATGTCCCAGTGCTGTGGAGAGGTGGAGACCTGTCAAAGTGGCCCAAGCTGGGATGGCCACCGTGAACCAGCGATGGTAGCATCTGCTGGCTTTGTGAAAAGAGGAGTTTGATGGAGGAATATGGCGCCAAACTTGTTCCAGACAGCGATGAGGACAGAGATGGATGTGAGAGGTCATGGGCTTCCTCTAGCCTGAAGCCAGAGGTTCTTATCTCTGAACCCCAGTGGGCCAATCGATTGGCCTCGGAGCATTACTCATTGGCAGAGCATGGCTCCATACTTTTATCCCCTACTTAGTCTCACGGGCGGCACATTGTCCACCGTCATCTAAATCTAGATGGATGGACACATTGGGATAGATATATGCGTTGTGCCGACTGGGCAGTTGAGGTTAAAACAAGATGGTTTGTAGAACCTGGTCAATGTGATGTAGTTGAGGGGGTGGAGGGGGTTAGTTTGAAGTCTTACCTAGCTCTGGGCATGGCTGGAGGGGCTGCAGCCCGCAGACATGAGCCCTGGTGCCCCGCAGGGTAGCTATTTGGAAGCAGGACCATGGGAGCCCAGGGGATGTCTGCCCTACAGGGGTTTAATACGAAATCCTGGGCTTCCGATTGGGAAAGACGAGTTGAGTTCCTGAGCTCCTTGGATTCAGACAGGTGCTTTAGTAGTCAGAGGAACACAATTAGCCTTTCCCAGGGTTTGGCTACTTTTGTTTCCCTCTAAGCCCATAGGAGCATTAACTCTTGCCACATTAACCCGAATGTAAAAGTCAGCAGGGGTGTCGTTTTCGGCTTGGTTAAAGTTATTGTCTTGCTTTTTCTGTAAAGACGTTCCTAACAAGCAAAATCCGGATTCAGACCCATGGATCTTTTCAGTCAACGTCAACAATGAAGTCTAAAACAAAAGTTGGCCTACGGAAATCGGAACATGGCCTTTGAGACGCTATGACTTGCTTGACCGACAAAGCTTCCGTTCTCGATGGTTTTTGTTTCTTCTAACGACGTCTCACTTCTCTATTCAGCAACCGTTCTGTTTGACTTCATCTGGGGGGCCAGTTGACTCCTTTCTATCCACACTGGCCTCTTCATCTCCCAGTGTTTAGCCAGATGACATCTGCTACAGCTGATCTTTGCTACCTCACATCTTAATCTGGCTCTTCTACTGAGTCTGGCCATTACAGCCCAGATTTGAGCTTCTGCATGAGAGTGAAATTAATTGTGTGCTAAGCAGAGTGGAATTAACGGCTTGTGCTGAAATCTGCGGACTGGCTGGCTGAGCCCCACACCGATCCTCCTGATCCTGCTTGTTACAGGAGCTTGGTTCTTTGTCGACGGTGAGATGATTGTGTGGTTTCGGGCTCTTGTCTCTGTCTCTTTTGTCTTTGGGAGGGGGGCTGAGGGATTTCTCCTTTTGTCTCCCTTCGCGTTCCTCCTTTCAGGCGGTATCACAGCTGCCCTCTTAATTCACTCAGAACATAGGTTGACCTCTTTCTCCCTAGGACCCTACTGTAAAAGAAAACACACAACAGCTATTACGAGGCAAGCCTTGGAAGACTTCAGAAATATGCAGAAACCTTTTTCCTCAGTTTACTGTACACTGTGAGAAATCCTTCAGGGTGGCATGTGTTTTGTTTTATTGTGTTCATCAACCTATTTTTTATGCCAGGCACTTTCAGATGGCCTATGGTCAGTGTACTGAAAACCTATACATTTTAAATTGAACCTATATTCTGTTTATCTGAAAAATTACAAAATAATTACATAAAACGCTTGACACAGAAAGGCTTTAGTGTGTTAATTTAATATTGAATTTAAGAGGAATATGATATTAGTTGGCTTATCTTTATTTTTGGCCTTGGTGAAACTAATAATAGCCATTTGGGAACTTCATTTGGGCAGTAATGTCTGAGTAAGTGTTCCCGGTACAGTTGGTCATCCCTGAGAATCCCCAGCATGTGTTGTCTAGCCATCTGCCCTCTCTAAAGATGCTGACTGATTGGAAGCCTAGAATAGAACTAATATACGGCCAAGCAATTGTCCTAAACAGCTTTGGTAATGATTTTATGGTCTCTGGAAGGACACCCTGCAAAATAAAACTACAGGATCCCCACAAAAACCTTACATGGTTGTAAATATGTATTAACCAGAAAATGGGCCTTGTTTAGGATCATTTAAGGGAGACAAAGACTTGGTCTTTCACAAGGGGGAGATGCAGGGAGAAAGAGGGAATTCAACTTAGCTAATGAGTTGCCCCATAGAGATGTTAAGAGGTGGGTCTTTAGGGAGCGGCAATTGCCCCGCTGGTTGGTCCTGATAAACTGTAAAGGGTGTGGGTTCGGAGCTCTGTTGCTACTGTCTATTGTTGCCATGCAAATCCAGCCAGGGACAGTTATGTTTCAGTGTGTTTTTATTGTGGCATGAGGTGGAGGGGAGAAAGTCCTTCAAAAGGGGAACACGTTTTGATCAGTGCCGAGAGGAGAGTCTTTGTTAAATGCTCCTTCTTTTTCGTTTTTTGTGGGTCTCAAAGGGAGGAAACACACCATCCCCTCAAATAACATAAAACCTCCAACAGTCAGGACCAATGCAGGGCCAAACAAGTTACCTCAGAGTCCTTCATGCAAAGGCACTTCTCAAACACTCTGGCCTTCTCAGTCTCTTACCATCACCTCTCAGAGAAAAGTGGCCATCCATTAAGAAAGAGTACAGAGTACACTTCTGTCAAATGGCCGATTTGTGGTGAGAGATCAACACCACAGCGTTGTGCCTTATAGGTGAACAATTCTCTCCACAAAATGGTTGTGAAAAAGTTTTATTGCTTCTGGAACATTCAGTGAAGTGGCTTGCCTGGGATATTGTCATTGTGAAAATTAAGAAATACAATATCCATGGCAAAGCTATTTTGTCAGGAAAATCTTTCTGAAGTAGATGTATTTAATTTAAAACAATGTATGTTTTATAACACTTTGTTGTCTTTCAGATGCTTTGTGCACACATATGAATTGCAATAATTTTCTCTTTGTTTTACTAAACTTTCACCATGGACCATCCCTTTAATAAATCAATCCCTGCAATGGCCCATATGCCTGAATTGACGGATGTTTGGGAGAGATGTGAGAGATGAAGATTTGGAGACTATACCTCCGATTGAAATGTAAAACAGCTATTTGCAATTACCCATAACCTCAACGCGAACCTCGCCTGAAACGATGCAGCTATTTTCAAAGGCTTGAGAAGCGCATCCCAAAGAGGCGGTGTAAGATAACCAGCCATCATTAAAGGTAATGGGCAGAGAGAAGCGCTTTCATCTAGCTCACAGTGTTATGGCATTAGAGCAGCCAACTCTCCTAAACACATTGCATTATACTTTTTGAAGCGAAGTAAAAACATTTAGCATTAAAAGAAGCAGGTTGCCCTGGACTATTTGAATATTATTTCTTTAAGGTTGATATATATTTTTTTTAAACGTTTATATGGTAATTTGTTGATAGATGTTGTGACACAGATGCTTGAAAAATTACCATACAATTGTTACTCTTTTTTTAACGTATTTATTTCTGCTAGATAATTTGGGTTGGTGTGTTTTCAGTGGTCCAGGGGTCTGAATGGGCATTGGTCTCTTTCTTTTCAGGTTCAACTGAATGATTTTGTGTTGCTGTAACGTTGAGAACTGACCTGGATTGGTTATGGATTAGTCCCAACCTGCTGTATGTTCCAGACTAAGACAGGCTTAGCAGATATTAATATGCTAATATCCATGCCTGGGCCCATTGCAAAGAACAGCTACCTTTAAAAAGATGCCTGTTCCCTTTTTTGTGAGGTCTCTTTGCAATGCGGATTAGTCAGCCACACTGTTTCAGCTGAATTGTGTGTGTGTGTTTACGTGTGTGTGTAACTTGTTTGGACACACCTAATCTGTCATCCTGATTGACCAATCGGTTTCACTCTGGTTTTTATGTTTGCTGCTCTCCTATTTCCAGTCTTTTATCACATTGTGACGGAGTGGGGGCCAACGTCTAGCCCTCTCGAGAGCGACTGGTCAATCCCTTCCAATCTGTTGGGCCAACGATGGCAGAGTGATGTGGAATGGGAGCCAGGCTGTGCTGTGTCTCTGGGCTATGGGGTGTGCTTGGCCTCTCTATCCCCTTCGTCAATATTAGCCTCACTCTGAGACTCCATCGTCCCTGAGCCATGCTCCTTTGTCTCAGATGAGCTGATGAGCTGGGCTGGAGAACATGAGTCCTGTTCATCCTGGTCTGATCTGTTCAGAACGTTGTTAAGGCATTTATTTGATGTTAGGACAGCCTGTCTATTTACAGGGTTTTAATCCCTGTCATGTATCACTGCTGGGTCTGTGTAGCTTTGTGGTTTTCCTATATTGGGCTGATTTGCATGCATTTATGTATTCTTATTCCCCTAGTGACGTTAGGCCTGCCGGTTTTGAAGCTGTTGACAATGGATGAATGATAAATTGGTTTATTACAGTTTTCTGTAGTAATGGGGGTATTCTCCATCTTTGTACACATGAATCCAATTTGTTTTCAGACAGTTTAATTGCATGACTGATCTAAAATGACATTGCTCACTGCTCTGTCTTGTCTCTCTGCAGCAGACATATGGTGAGAAATACATTTGTAATAAAACATCTGTAATGAAACTGCAAGACAAATTGAAATGTAACTTTAAAAAGTAAAAGGCAATCAAAATTTTACTCAATATTTTACTACAGCAAATCGAATAGTTTTCTCCTTTATTTGCTATATGTACTAAGCTACACAGTAAATAACAAAAGCAAAAAATAAATTATTTACCACAACAAGAGCTTTGCTGAAGTGTGAATGTATAAAGTGTTGTGTTAATACTTTTGTTCAGTGCATTTATACCATGACGTGACAATATCTTTCAGGCAACACTCTGCATAACTAGTAAAAGGCTGAGCGAAGAGGTTGAGCCAAGAAGCGGTGCTAGGAGGCTGTCCTAGGAGGCTGAGCTAAAGTAGGCGGCTGAGCTAAGTGGGGAGCTAAGAGGCTGGGCTAGAAGGTGGTGCTAAGATGCAGGCAGATATTCTACTCTTTCCAACCGTTGACAATCTTCAACTGCTTTCTTGAACTCCTTGATACATGGCTGACAACATTGTGTTAAAAACTAAGGGAATGTTAGTACCGGTACTCCCCTCAATTGTTCACCTAAAACCAGTTTACGTCAATTAGGCAACTTCTCCTGAGTGCTTGGAATGGATGCGGAGAGGAGGATACAGCGATAGAAATCTTAGTCATTTTATTTTGTGCGTTGAGAGCTGTGGTTTTAAGACAAGGTTATTAGGTCAAATTGCAAATGGCCATTCACCGCCTCCACTCTGGACAGTGTGACGGCCTGCCATTTAGGCTCCAGTGAGTCAGACAGTGGAGGAGGTTATGAGAGCTGCTGTTTGAAGAAGGAAACAGGTCCTTAGCACTTACTTACCCTTGAGGTGTGAAACACATTAACACTTTCTGAAAAAGCGGACCTACATACACACACTTAAAGAGTTTACAGTGTGTCAACAGACTCATGGTGTGGACCCAGTCACTGTTAATTTACACCTGACTGCATGGTGATGACTACAGCACTGTTTGTAGGCGGCTTATAGGTTGTTGTTTATTGCTAACGATGTGCTGCGCAGCATAATAGCTATGCCTGTTTGAACTGTCCTCAGTTTGAAATCCAGTATCATTTCAAATTTAACTGAATAATACACTTTTATTTATTATGTACACCATGCTAGTACTGGATTGGACCGACTTTTGACTTCAGACCTGCCTTAATTCATCATGGCATAGATTCAACAAGGTGCTAGACGTTCCAGCAAGATTTTGGTCCATATTGACATTATTGCATCATGCAGTTTATGCAGATTTTTGGGCTGCACATCCATGATGCAAATCTCCCGTTCCACAACATCCCAAAGGTGCTTGATTAGATTGAGATCTGGTGACTATTTGTACAATAAACTCATTGTAATGTTCAAGAAACCAGTTTGAGATGGTGTGAGCTTTGTGACATGGTGGGTTATCTTGCTGGAAGTAACCATTAGAAAATGGGTACACTGTGGTCATAAACGGATGGACATGGTCAGCAACAATACTCAGGTAGGCTGTAGCATTTAAATGATGCCCAATTGGTACTAAGGGTCCCAAAGTTTGCCAAGAAAATATACTCCACACCACTAAACTACCACCAGTCTGAACCGTTAAGACAAGGCAGGATGCTTTTTCGTTTTGTATGCTAAATTCTGTTCCTATCATTTGAATGTTGCAGCAGAAATCTAGACTAATCAGATCAGGTAATGTATTTCAAATCGTCTATTCTCCAATTTAGCTGACAGGAGTGGCACCTGGGGTGGTCTTCTGCTGCTGTAGCCCATCTGCTTCAAGGTTTGACTGTCATGCTCTGTTGGAGTGATGGGACTCATATGTGATTATTGGACCCAGCTGATATGATTTTGCCCGTTATGGGACTTTATAAGCCTCCCAGACTGACACTACATCTTATGCTGCTGCTTATTCTCCTGTAGGAAGCATCATTCCTTAGTTGTTTTGTTATTCTTTCTGAAGTTAACCACTTTTTATATGCTTCTATTTCTGTCTCCATATTTTACTCTATTAGAATGACTGACTAATTTTAAAGGAAACAGCAATTTGGACAGCTACAGAGGTAGATTTCAGTAAGCAAGCCGAGGACCTCTGTGTAATTTGGTGGCATCTTACAACTGCCACCTCCACCAGTGACACTACAAAGCCAAGCCTCAGCCCCCAGCTACACCATCTCTCCTGGCTCAGTGCGTGTTCCCCGCCTGTCTCTCCTGACGAAGTTGGACAGAACCCCAGCAAACAGCGAGACGTTCTTCTCCAACGTGGATCTCTATGTACATCTCCCGAGCTGGGGTTTCCAGACCGAGTGTAATGTGAATGTCAGGATGCAGGGTGAGATGGAAACAAATGTGAAGGTTTATCAGTTAAATGAAATGGTATTTATTCTGAAAATACTACAACAAAACAAAACAAATTTCCACCTTGGTGGACATTAAAGATTTATTCTATTCTATTCTAAAACCATGACCAACAGCTACTCAACAAACTCAGGAACCTAAATTCATGTACTAATTAGACAAGAGACAACAGCTGAGTATGGTGGAGAAATTGAAACAAGCGATCTATTGGATGGAATGGGTCATGTGCTTGAGACGTCCAGGAAACAGAAAGCAGACGCGTAACACAAAAAGAGTCAGTAACAGCAATGCACCAACTCATTATAACCAGGAGGTGGTGACCATGACACTGGGAGAGATACATTTTTTAAAAATTAAGGGAACCTACAATCATCATTGTATAACACAAAATCAATTAAACTACAGGGATATCAATCTGTCCAGTTAGGAAGCTTAAGCAACAAGACAGCCCCCAAAAAGGGAATGGTTTTGTAGGTGGTGGCCGCAGACAATCGCTCTCTCCACATCCTTCCGGACTGATTCTTCAGTTTTGCATTTTGCTTGTGTCCTTGTGGCTACGGCTTCATCACGATAGTGCATCCATATGTGCCGTCACAAGAATCGGTTGATGATTTTGGTTTCCACTGACTGCTGTTACATTATTTTGTTCTCAGTGAATTACACAATGTTCAGTAAAGATTCAATCTTTAATTTGTTTTGTTTATCGAGATCCGATGTGAGATTTGATTGTTCCTTCATTTTTTGGAGCATTGCTAGTTACTGCCATCTGGAAGGGGGGTTGACCGGAGCTGGACAGTGATGAACTGTTTTCCGCCAGTCTAACCACCCCCCACATGTCGCCAGGGATACCTTCTCCTCAGCCGCCGCCAGAGATGCTGTCTCCAATGCCTGAGCCTGTGGCTCCACCTCCCACGTCTGCGGCTCCACCTATGCCGGAGCGGCCCGGGAGGGTCCCTACTGCTTCACTAACAATGGTACCCGTCTGGGCTACAGGGGTGCAAAAGAGGCAAAAAGACCCTGGTTCCTCAATATCTTTTTTAGCGGGGGCCATGGTCTATCGTGTTGAGTGTTCCAGATGTCGGATGGGCCATTCCTGAAGGAGCAGAGGGTCACGCCTGGATCTGACCAGTCCCAGAAGCAGGGTGCAGCACCGCCTCCATGGTGGCAGAAGGCTGCCCCACTAGCCCTGCTGATGGTCTCCGTCCCCAAGGAACAGTAGCGGGGCAGAGCACAACTAGGGCAGGAGAGGTATCCAAGGCCACAGGACAGGCAACTGGATCCCGCCTTGCCAAACTCGCAATGGGATAACCACCCACCGGGTCGGCCTCCCAACAAGGCCCTGTTGGTCTGGTATCTGCCGGGCACCTGGAGAACCCTGACACCACCATTCTCCTTGTGCCTTTCTATCAGCTCAAACCAGTCTGGCCTTTCTCCTCTGACTTCTGCCATCAACAAGGAATTTTCGTCTAAAGAACTACCGCTCACTGGATATTTTCTCTTTTTCGTACCATTCTCAGTAAAAACCTAGAGAACCATGCCACGTTCAATGTCACTTAAATCACCTTTCTTCCCCATTCAGATGCTTGGTTTGAACTTCTACAGATCTTCTTGACCATGTCTACATGCCTAAATGCATTGACTTGCTCCCACATGATTGTCTGATTAGATATTAGTTGATAGCAGTTGATTAGGTGTACCTAATGAAGTGGCTGGTGAGTGTATATTGGTAATTTCCTATTGTCTTCATGCTGTGAACATGAATAGGGACTTTGGTGAATCTAAACATCAATTAGCAACACATTTCCTCAAAGCTGAGACAGCTAGATAGAGAACGTTGATGCTGCACAAACAAATATTGTCTATATTATGCATCCTATCCTATATCTTCATCATTAATGCTGTACCCGTTAACATATATCATGGATCTCCAAACACTGAATGTGTACTTATCATTCTACATCAGGGATGTGTAACAGTCATTGTGTATGTCACCCTACGTCAGATATGTTCAAATGTCTTTATGTGTACCTGTCATCCCACATCGGGGAGGATAGTCAATAGTCATTGTATATATTCAAATCCAACATCAGAGATGTTTATCATTCATTGTGTACTGTATATATCATTTTGTATCAGGGATGTTCTAAGGTCACCATGTACCTGTCATCCTTCATTGGGGATGTTTACAAGTCTTTGTGTGTACATATAATCCTATACATCAGGGTTCAGTTAACATTATGGGTAGCCAGTGGCATCAGATTGGGGGAAAACGGGTACGTCGCCACACGTTAGGGCTTTATGTACTTAGTACCCATTTTCCCCCCGATCTGATGCCACTGGCTACACATAATGTGGGACCTCAAATAACGGGACTTCAAATAACGGGACCTCAAATCTAGGAATATAGAGGGAAGAGACTGCCTAGGTAAAGGGGGACCAGAATTTCATGCTACACAACTGTGTGTACCTGTCATCCTATATCAGAGTTGTTCAATTGTCATTATGTGTACCTGTCATCCTACATCAGGGTTGTTCAGTTGTCATTATGTGTACCAGTCATTCTACATCAGTGTTGTTCAGTATTCATTATGCGTACCAGTCATTCTACATCAGTGTTGTTCAGTAGTCATTATGTGTACCAGTCATTCTACATCAGTGTTGTTCAGTAGTCATTATGTGTACCAGTCATTCTACATCAGTGTTGTTCAGTATTCATTATGTGTACCAGTCATTCTACATCAGTGTTGTTCAGTAGTCATTATGTGTACCAGTCATTCTACATCAGTGTTGT